>PVLA01007176.1:0-109844 GCA_004027455.1 Hydrochoerus hydrochaeris | reverse complement strand
TCTCTTCTCTTCTCTTCTCTTCTCTTCTCTTCTCTTCTCTTCTCTCCTCTCCTCTCCTCTCCCCTCCCCTCCCCTTCCCTTCTCTCCCCTCCCTTTTCCTCCTCTCCTTTTCCCTCCTTTCTCCCTCCCCTTCCCTTCTCTTCCTGTCTTTGTCTCTCTCTCTCTCTTTTTTTTTTGGAAGGGTCTTGGTATGTAGATCAGGCTGGCCTTGAACTCATTATGTAGCCCAGATTAGACTTGAATTTATGGCAGTCTTGCCTCAGCCTCCCAAGTGCTGGGATTCCAGGCATGTGTCAGACTTTTTCTCTCTTCCAGCTATTTTGAAACATATATTATTGTAAACTATAGACATTGTACTGTGCAGTAAAACACCAGAATTTATTCTTCCTCACTGAAACTTTGTGCCCATTGATGGGTGTTCCACCTCCCTTTCACATTTAGAGCGTAATGGCTCACAGTATTATTTACCTGGTTCTCAGACACCACCCCCGCCCCCCGGACTGAACCTGAAACTGTCCATGTCTTAGAATGGAATCCAGAACTGGTCACAATTTGCCATGCTAGGGATAGCAAACAAGGGTTGCCACACCATCCCGGGCATGGCATGAGGCTCCTCCAGGGGTCAGAGTCACAAGAGAGTGGGGTGTCCGCCCGGTGCACTGGAGTGAAGCGCAGCACCTGGGCCGTGTCACAGCTGGCCAGCTCTGGGGCCCGGGCCTCCTCAAGTTTACTCTTAGGGCTTTCTCTCCCCAGGTGGAACCAAGCCCAGATGGGAAAGTGAGCGATCGCACCCCTCCCCTAACCCTGCATAAACTGTCTTTCTGCCCCCAGTCTGCGGCTGACGTTCTACCTGCAGCAAAACAGAGCTAATATGTTCTGAGGTTTTTGTCTCATTCATTCATTGAAAACGCACTGATTGCCAGTTAGCTGTATGCTCTGGGAGCGGAGAGTGTTCAGAATACAGTGATAGCAAGGGTTGGTACCTTCCCTGCTCAGCTTTGATGGGCGGTGCTAATCCTTAGAGCCAGTTTTCCTCGCAGGTTAGAGACAGAGCAGTTGATCCGCAAAACCTCTCCCCAGCGTCGGTCAATTTACAACTTCTCCACTCTCGGACTGGGGTGTGACACGCCCCCAAGTGGCCGCACAGAGCCATGTGGCTTTTAGAGCATGGAGAAATGGGGCCCCCTACCGGCTGAATCCAGTCCTGACCCTGCTCACCCATCACCCAGAATCTTCTTTCTTTCACTCCTTTTAGCTGGCAGATATTTGGTGAGCAACCCCAGGTCCAGGCATCCTCTGGGCGGGACAAGGCAGACAGGTTGTACACCCATGGAGCTGATGGTAACGCTATCTGCATGGTGGACAAGAGGCAGACAACTGTGATGCATAAAGAAAAGAATGTGGCGTAACAGAGTGACAGAGGAGAAGGAAGGTCCTTATCAGAGAGGGTGGCCAGGGAGAAAGCCTGGAAGGAGGGGGAGGGATTAGCCTGTGTAGGTCTAGAAGGAACAGCAAAGCGCTGGCGGTGGGGAGACCTTTCTGGTTTCAGCGGCAGCAAAAAGACTACTGTGGCTGGACCAAGATTAGGGGTGAGAGGGTCATGAGGGGGACAGACAGAGAGGCAAAACAGAGGGGTAGGGCAGGAAAAACTAAGCACTGGAGTTGAATTCTACTACAAATGTGATGGAGGTTAGTAAGAGCCATATATATATGGCTCTTACTTTGTACTTCAGGCTGGCCTTGAATTCACAGTGATCCCCTGCCTCAGCCTCCTGAGTGCTAGGATTACACGTGTGAGCCATAAAGCCTTTTATTTATAGTTTATTATTATTATTTTTATCATTATCTATATTTTAGAACAGGGATCAGATCAGTTCCCGGGAAGAGTCTGTGAATAGAATTCAGAGGTTCCATATTCCATGAACTTGGATGGGAAAAATAGTATCTATTTTTACTGTCCTCTAACTGAAAATGTACATTCCTTTTATTATGCATATAGGCAACAGGTCAGAATAGTGTTGGTAGTACTAGGACTTTATCACTAATAGGATGCACAAAGATCTTTATATTCTCTTCTTGTTGTTTCAAGTCTCTTAAAGTACTGTTTTTGCTCCTCATTGCTTTGAAATTATGGTAGTTATCAGACCTGTTGCTGTAATCCCAGCATTAGGGAGGCTGAGGCAGGAAGATAGTTGCAAGTTCGAGACCAGCCTGGGCTACAAAGTGAGCTCAAGGCCAGCCTGAACTGCATATTGAGACCTTGTCTCAAAAAGACTAAAAAAACAAAAACAAAAGCCAGACCTATTGCTGGATCTTATTATTTAATATGCTAATGAAGGAGCCCACAGATTGCTACGTCACAATTTAAAACAACTGGTTTCCAATACAACTAATTTCATGTAAAAGCTTATATGGTTTACATATCTTTGATTCTGAAAAGAGAGTGATCGCTTTTGTCAGACACCAGAGAATTCAGGGATAAGAAAGTCTGGGACTCCGTCCTATTAGGTGGTTTCTTCCCTGAAGAATGGGTGGCCAGGGTAGATTGTATGGCCACATGGTAGATGTATGGTAGATTGGGCCAGGACAGTGGCAGTGGCGAGGAGCCTGTAAGACATGAGGGTGGACTGGATGAATAGGGAAGAGGATGGAAGGTGGGGATCAAAGCTGACCCCCGAGTCTCCATCTGATTCACTGGATGGCTAAGTGTTTTTCATTCGGACTTCTTATCGTAACACCCTGTGCAACCCTGGATGTATTGTTTTCATTCTTCCCTCTCCTGCTGATTCAGAAGGAAAACTGCAGACATCTTTTGTCTTCTGGAGAGAAAGGGGAGTTTTCTCTCAAAGTCATGAGCAGAAGAGACATGAGTTAGTAAATATTTTCATCAACACACTAAAGAAAAATACTGGCAATAGTCGGGCATGGTGACGTGGCATGACATGGCTGGCATTGTGGGCATGGTCCAAGCACTCTGGGAGGCTGGGCAGGAGGATCATGAGTTTAAGGCTGGACAACTTAGTGAGATCCTGTCTCAAATAACACATTAAAAAAGAAAAGCTGGGGATGTAGCTCACTGCAACGGGCCTGGGTTAAATCCCCAATACCAACAGAAAACAACGACAACATCAAACAACAAAACAAGTGCCAGGCAGAGCAGAGTGAGTCTACTTTTGTGGGGCCTAAAGAGTATCAGTTTAAAAGGCCTTTGAAAGAAAAAAGGGCAAGTCTGTAGCTATGCCACCATGAATGACCCAACTCACCTGAAAGGAAAAAAAAAAAAGGCACAATGTGAAACCAAAATTGTGGCCCAGGGCTCGGAGGGACCCATTGTCAGTGGAAGGCCCTGGAGCTTGAGCTTCGCGGAAGCGAGACGGTCTCTGGGGTTACTGGGCTGGCGGAGCCAGAGGAAGGCAGCACCGACTGGGTTTTGGAGGCTGTACCATGAGGTTTTCAAAACCCTTGGCAGATTCCAAGGTGACTGGCACTTGCGCGGCCGCCGAGCGCGCCCACCTCTGGCGCACACTGAGAGAGCGGCGCCCCCTCCAGGGCGCAGGCAGCAACTCAGAGCGTCTCTAAAATGACTGGGTGATAAAATGAGCATGTTGCTCACCGTGTACTGCTTGGGATGGGGAAATTTATTTACTTGGCAAATGTTCCAAATTCACAAAATAGAGAAGGATTTACGGTGTGGCTTTTAAAAAAATAGTTTTCCAGATATTATCTATATATTAAGCAAATACTTAGATATTTTGTTTTGCACAAACAGCAGCACATCATACCCACTGTCCTATCTCTTGAGATTTCCACTCCACGGAATAGTCTGGAAATTGTTCTGTATCAGGAGGAAGGAAACATCCCCGAGGAGGATGTGGTATAGGAGGCTGAGGCAGGAAGTATATACAGTGATTTAATGAGAGCCTGTTTCAAAATAAAAAAATAAATAAAAATAGAAAGGACTGGGTATATAGTTTAGTGCAAAGGCCCTGGGCTCAGTCTCCAGAACTCCCTGAAAAAGTGCATCCTTGTTCTTTTTATTTATTTTTTATTTTTGTTAAAGGTAATAAAACAGTAAAATGAAACAAAAGAGAACACTGATAGATCAGTAGGAAACCCACCATCGTTTCTCTATTGCATATTGTTACCCTCTAAATAGTTGCTCAGACTACTGGCCCCAGGCTTGCACAGCCAATCAAACAATACAAATGTCAGGTTGCGTCCCTGCTTCAGTTATGATCATCTCAGCCTGTGTCGTGTCCCTTTGCTTATGGGTAGGGGGAGAGGGGAGGCAGATGCAGCTTCTTTTCTGGTTCTCCCTGGCTGTCCCTCGTTTTTTTTAATGACTGCATAGTAGTCCACCTGTTGCTATGTGCCAAACTGGTTCCTACTCTTGCTGGAATCCCATTTGCTTCAGGGAATATCTTTCCATGGAGGTCATTTTGTACATGCATACATGTACCCCTAAGGTAAATTCCCCGCAGTGAAGTGGCTGAGTCAAATGGCACATAATTTGTATTTTTGATTCCCCTCACCAGGCCATGTGCAAGAGTGTTTGTTTTGGGGGCTGGGGATTTAGCTCAGAAGCATAAGCGCCTGCCTGGCAAGTGCAAGGTCATGAGTTCCATCCCGGTACCAAAAAAAAAAAAAGAGTGTTTGCTTTTCCACACCCACTGTGGTGTGTTGCACACTGTTTTTATCTTTGCTAGTCTGAGAGGTAAAAATAGTTGGTGCTGTTGTAGTTCGGCTTATCTCACTGTGGGTGATCTGAATATGTACTCATTTGGGGCTGACTTCATTCTCTTGTGGGCCCCCCCAGACCTACCTGTGCTATGTCTTTAGTTTTTTTTCTCTTATGGATTTATAAATTATAATTTATATATTAGAGAAGTGAGCCTTTTCTGTCAAGTTGCTTAAGTTTTTTCTCAATTACCTCACTTCTTGGAACATTAAATTGGTCTTTAGAATAATATTAGCATAGAGAGGAATTGAGGGGCATCTGGGAACACCCTAAATTTTACAGAAGGGAAAAATAATAACATAACTTGAAACTGTGTATACATAAAATTTTCAAAGGAAATGATGACGACGTATCAGTCTTGGACCACAACATACATATTCAGAGCACCTACAGGGAGCCAGATGTGATTCCAGGTGCTGAGGATAAAGCGGCGGCCCGGGGAAGATCTCACTGTTGTGCAGCTGAACATGCTACTGGGGGTGGCAGGCTATGAACGCGTGGATTGAAAGAGCTATACCTTGAGAGTGGACAGTCTTACAAAGGAGATGAAATGGGCATTCATAAAAGTGGACACGATGGTGGGGCGATTTATATGATTTGTGTAAGAACTGGACCCACCCCTCACGCCCATAGACTAGGAAACAGTATGGTAAAGGCCCTGAGGCAGGAACAAGCTTGGTGCTTTTGAAAAGAGAATGGGGTTGAATGGCTGGAACGTAGCCAGGGAGGGAGAGGGCAGAGGAGATGAGGTCAGGGAGATTAGCACAGGCATCCGTCCGTGTAGAGGGCCTCATAGACCAGGTGACTATTGTGCATATATGGATGTGTGTGTGTGTGTGTGTGTGTGTGTGTATGTAATGTTTTTCTTTTCTTTTGGAAATGTTCAAACATACATAAAGATAAAGAGGATGATTTAATGAACCCAACAAATCCATAATTCAACTCAACAGATAGGAAGATTTTTCCAGTCCTACTGGCAAATAGGATTTCAATTAGACTCTCTTGGAGGGGGTGGATTTTTACCTCTTCCTGTTTCCTTGCCTTATTCCCCTTAAAATATCTTTTTACTGATGTATAACAAATACAGAAGCATGTACAAGTCATAAGTTTAGAGCTCATAAACATTGCTTACCCATATAATGGGCACCCAGAAGCTCCCTGAATTTCCAGTATATAAATGGACCACACACAGAATCACACAGGATGTTCTCTACTGTGACTAGTTTCTTTCACATACTATGTTTGGGAAGTTGTATTATTGGATGTTATTTTAGATTGTGGCTGCTCATTCTCATTGTTGAGTGGAATCAAATGTGATTCTCATTGAATCACATTTCAATCACATTTGGTGGAATTTACCCATTCTGCTAGGGCTATCTATGGGCACCAGGGCCTTCTTCAGGTTTTGGCCATTTCAGACAGTCTGTGTGAATGTTCTAGTATATGTCTGTGGAGGACACATGCATGCGTTTATGGTGGTTTAAACCCAAGAGTGGAATTACTGGGTCATAAGGAAGAGTGTGTTCAGTTCTGGTAGACAGTGCCTATCTTGGTTTGCTAGGGCTGCTGTGACAGAGAAGCAGAAAGTGTCGCAGAAGACACTTCTTGCCTCACAGTTCTGGAGGCCAGAAATCTGTGGTGGTATTGGTAGGCTGGGTTCATCCCGAGGGTTATGAAGAAAGGGCCTGTTCTGGGCCTGTCTCCCTGGCTGTCAATGGTCTCGTGTCCCTGCCTGCTCACATCTTTCTTCTTCTGTGTCTGTGTCCCAATTTGCCTTTTTCATGAGGACACTGCTCATGATGGATTAGAAACCACCCCAGTGACTTCATTTTAATTGAATCTCTTGCAAAGATGCTGTCTCCAAATACCTGACCCCCCTCTGAGGTTCTGGGGGGTGAGGAGTCCATCATATATTTTTTTCAACCCATAACAGTGTTGCATCCATTTATATACACACTGTGTTTTCTGGGAATTTTAAAGCACATTTTGGAAATAATATCATTTGCCTTGTGAGTGTTTTAAAAAGATGAAAGACTTGTTAGAGTTTACTTTTTTTTTTTTAAAGTCTGTTTATTTGGTGGGAATGTAAGACAAGGCAAAAATTTCATCAGGAAGGAAAAAGAAGATAGAGTGAGCCCTGGTGGGACTACCCACTTGAGACTCTGGGCTCCCGTGTTTGAGAGAAGCCTCTGGGTGGTGAGAAGCCACTCAGCTCAGGGTGCTACTCAGACAGGTGGACAATCCCTTGCTGCCTAGGGTCAGGTCAGGTCGCCTCCTTCCTGCATTCAGCCCCTTGTGGATCAGATAATGCAGAGAGGAAGGACTCAGGACTCAGGCTGTCTTTCTGTCCATCTCCTCCCTGCCAGGACATACAGCAGCTCCTGCAGCTCCAGCAGCTAGTGCTTGTGCCAGGCCACCACCTCCAGACACCTGCTCAGTTCCTGCTGCCACAGGCCCAGCAGAGTCAGCCAGGTAAGGCCCTACCGACCGCCTCCCTGGTGCTCCACCAGTCTTCCCTTACCTGCCCCCCTCACCCTGTATATCTCCCTTCGTCTTCCCAGGCCTGCTACCGACGCCAAATCTATTCCAGCTACCTCAGCAAACCCAGGGAGCTCTTCTGACCTCCCAGCCCCGGGCCGGGCTTCCCACACAGGTGAGGCTGTCTGCTGAATGTGCCAGGCTAAGTTGGTAGCAGGGCCAGCTAAGGACTGGGGGAGTGTAGGTGGTATGAGGGGGGTGAAGCTCCCCTTCCCATACCCACAGGCCCAAAACAGCAACTGGGGAGCCTGGGGCTCAGCCTACTCTGCCACGGATTTGCTGTGGGACCTGAGTAAGGCACATTTCCTGTCCAGGCAAGCTCCTTTACTCCAGGAGGAGGGGAACTGAACCAGACTAGTGGGGTCTTAACCCTTTCAGACACATGGACACCTCTGAGAATCTGATGAAGGGTGGAGGTCTGATCCCCATTTCCCCAAAATGTACCTTTATTCAGATACACAAAATATCAGAAGGTTGCAAGCCTTTAGGTTAGGAATGCCTCTGAGGTCTCCGTTAGCACTGCAGCCGGAGAGTTCTCTGATTCCTATTTGGTCTTTGTCAACTTAATTCTCAGAAAGTACCAATTTTCAGCTTCTCTTCACAAACCAGAATATCTGGCAAGACTGGACCCATGGCTATCACACGGGCACCCTTAGGTAGGATCCCTGTTCTCCAGGGACCTCAGTGTTCCATCACATGGACTCTAAAGACTTTCAGTTTGCTGCCTGGGTTTAAGACTTATTTTATTGCCAGAGATTTAGCTCAGTGGCTCAAGTGCTTGCCTGATAGCACAAGGTTGTAAGTTCAATCCCTGGTACCAAAAAAAGAAAAAGAAAAAAAAGATTTATTTTATTTTATTGTTTTGGTACCGAGGATTGAACTTATGATCTCGCACCGGGTTTAAGATTTTAAGAAGAATCTTTTTTTTTCACTATGCAGTTGCGGCTGGCCTTGAGCTCACTTTGTAGCCCAGGCTGGTCTGGTACTTGCAATGATCTTCCTGCCTCAGCCTCCTGAGTGCTGAATTATAGACACTTTTGACACTTCCGATGCATTTAAAATTTTATTGTACTCTTTTTCCCCTTGTGTACTTGGGATCGAAATCATGATCTTGTGCTTGCCAGGGAGGCACTTGTGCCACTGAGCTAAACCCCAGCCCCTGCCTATTTTTTTTTTTTTTTTGGTACCAGGGATGGAACTCATGACCTTGCACTTGCCAGGCAGGCGCTTATGCTGCTGACCTAAATCCCCAGCCCCGCTATTCATTTTTTATAGCCCTTTCAAAACTATCTGAGGGCTGCGGGAGTGGAAGAGTAGCTTAGTGGTAAAGCATGTGCTGAGCATGCTTGAGGTTCTAAGGTCAATGCCCAGCACCAGAACCACAAAAATATATGAACTATTTCATAAAGACTGAAGAGTTCAGAGTCCAATCCAGGTCTTGGCTACAGTGCTGAAATTCAAAATGCTTCAAGAGTCAAAGTATGCTTGTGACATGGGCACTAAAGGCTGCCTGACGTGAAGCAATGAATGACTTTTCCTGATTCCTCTTGATGGGATAGTCCTGCTACTGCAGGACTAGTCATGTGTGCGATTATGAGGTGACTCCTGACCCTGACTGAGGCATCACACTATCTATAATTTGTGCCCTACTAGGCTTCCTAAAATCTGAAAAACTTCTGATTCCCACAAAAACCTCTGGGGCTTCAGGGGTTTGGATCATCAAGGACCTGGGTGACAGACCTTGCTGCACCCACCACCTGCTTCAGACCTTTTATTTGCAGGGCAACGAAGCCTCACAGACAGAGCTGTTGCTTCTTTGTCAATGTCCCTAATTGTCTCCTCTGTCCATTTGTAAATAATTTTACTTTATATACTATGTACTAATTTTTAGGACCTATTTTTAGAGCAATTTTAGACTCAGGGCAAAACTAAATAGAAGATTGAGATCACATATACCTTCCCCCACCCTATCTCGATCGAAGTGCTGCCCGTTCTACCGTCTGTGACCCTGCACCAACACATCATCATCCTCATCATCACAGTTCATTGCTCGAGCACTGGAGTTCGCTCTTGGTGTTGCACAGTCTGTGGGTTTGGACAACCCACTTATTCCAAACACGATTCTCCCAGTACTTCAATAAGCAGGCAGAACAGCAGTGATGGTTTCTCTGATGTGGAGGGAAAAGCAGGGCCCAGGAAGGTTAAGAAGCTTACCCCAAATTACCCCACAGTATAGTGGCAGAACCAGTCCTTAATTTGTGGCTGGTGAAGAGGAAAAATGAAACCTCTCCCCACTCCAGCTGCTCTTTCTGAGAGTTTGCAGCTTGGAAGATCAGGGCAGAGAGTCCCAGGCATTGCCCCTTGCAAGGCAGCAGTCAAACCTTTAACAAGGGGACAGTGAGTGTGGAGAGGCCTCCTCGGGCAGGTGGATGGGAGTCTGTAGGAAGAGGCTGGACTGGAGGAGGGAGTGGGGACCACACAGCCATTGCTGAGCATCACCCTGCTCCTCCATCCTGCATCCCACTCATCCGCCTGCCCCACCGTGACCAGGCCGTGACCCGCCCCACGCTGCCCGACTCGCACTTCTCACACCCGCAGCCCCCTAAATGCTTGGAGCCGCCATCCCATCCTGAGGAGCCCAGTGATCTGGAGGAGCTAGAGCAGTTCGCCCGAACCTTCAAGCAACGCCGCATCAAGCTGGGCTTCACGCAGGTCTGGGACCACCTTGTCAGCTGGGCAGTGGGCAGTGGGCAGTGTACGGGGTGGTGTGGCCTGCTGGTTGGCAGATTAGCCCAGTGCCAGAAGACCCTGCCCTGATCTCTGCCCCATTTCCACCCCACTGGCCCAGGGTGATGTGGGCCTGGCCATGGGCAAGCTTTACGGCAATGACTTCAGCCAAACAACCATTTCCCGCTTCGAGGCCCTCAACCTGAGCTTCAAGAACATGTGCAAACTGAAGCCCCTGCTGGAGAAGTGGCTCAACGATGCAGGTGGGGCTGGGAGGAGACTCCTGGGTCACAGAGGGCGGGAGGTGGCCCAGGGAGGTGGCTTCTGAAACCCACATCTGCTCCCTGTCACAGAGACTATGTCTGTGGACTCAAGCCTGCCCAGCCCCAACCAGCTGAGCAGCCCCAGCCTGGGTTTTGACGGGTTGCCTGGCCGGAGACGCAAGAAGAGGACCAGCATCGAGACGAATGTCCGCTTCGCCTTAGAGAAGAGTTTTCTAGCGGTGAGCTCTCACCCTCTGGGGTGGACCAGAGGGGTGGCACAAGGAAGGGCTGGAACTAAGCGGCCCTCTGTCTGCAGAACCAGAAGCCTACCTCAGAGGAGATCCTGCTGATTGCTGAGCAGCTGCACATGGAGAAAGAAGTGATCCGAGTCTGGTTCTGCAACCGGCGCCAGAAGGAGAAGCGCATCAACCCTTGCAGCGCAGCCCCCATGCTGCCCAGCCCGGGGAAGCCGGCCAGCTACAGCCCTCATCTGGTACTGGGAGCCCTGTGGGGGTAGGGAGGCAAGCTGGACAGGCATCCATGTGAAGCAAACCTACCTGATTGTCCAGAGCCTAGAACAGGGCCAAGAGGGTTTCTCTTGAAGACAGGCTGTGACGTAGGGACAGCAGTCACATGGGGACATACATTTTCCAGGTCTTATGTGGGTTACAAGGACACCCAGGTACATACTAACAGAGCTGGTTCTTACAGGCACATAGTCATGCAGGGATGGATACATGCGCCCAGGGCATGTTCAGGTAGTGATACTCAAGTATCCACAGAGACTGGAAGGGGTGCTTGCTTACCTGGCAGGCACATCACTGCACCCCTGGGGGCCCCTTCAGGATCACAGCTATACACAGGCTTGCTTGGTGTCATATATATCTGGAACATCTTGGATTCCATCCTTGTATTTCGATTCATGGAAAGGGCTGTGGTGCTCCAGTGAAGAGTCCCCTGCCCCAGGTTATGTAGGAAGCAGGGACCGTCTAAAGTGAGACACAAAAGATAAGAGAATTAGCTGGTGACGTGAAAAAGAGCCTCCCAGGTGAAGGGACCGGTTTGCATAAAAGCGTAGACACCAGCGTGCCAAGGCTTAGAGGAACTGCTGCGCAGGTCAGTGCGATTGGTGTCACAGTTTATGTGAATGATGTAGGCACAGTGATTTTAAACCACGGGCAGTAAGGAGCTAAGGAGCACTTTTCAGTTGGGGAGGGCCAGAGTTAAGTTCAGCAAGGCTGCTGAGGCTGATAGAAAGGTGAGATTAGCCCGGTGTGGTAGCACACTGCTATAATCCCAGCACTTAGGAGGCTGAGGCAAGAGGATCGTTGCAAATTTGAGAGCAGCCTAGGCTCATAGTGATCCCGAGGCCAGTCTGAGCTACATAACAAGACCCTGTCTCAAAGACCAAAGGAGAAGGCGAGATCAGTGGGAGGGAAGACAGGAAGGAGGCCAGAGGGTGATTCTGGAAACTCAAGTAAGGACATTCTCACACCCTGACACAAACATTTGCATCAGTTCATTCTCAAGCCCCCTGCACATACACAGAGGCACACTTCAGGCCTGCTGCTTCCTGGCCTGGGTCCTGGCAGCCAGCTTCTCCTGCACCGCTTGCCCGCTCCACCTGTGCTGTTTCTAGGACTGAGACCGTTGTGGACAGGATGCTACTCTAATCAGCCTGGGGAGGATCAGACTGGAAGTGGGAGGCCCTCTCTGTGGAGAATCATTCCTTCCCGCTCATGGCTCAGGGTCACCTAGGGCAGTGATGACCAACCTCTTAGAGACCGAGGGCTCAAACTTCAACCCCAAGCCCACCTATTTATCACAAAGTACCAATGAGACGATTAAACTTGAATACTGATGTTTTAGCTTAGAAAAAACAACTGTTATCTGATGCACCTTCGCGTCACACGTTTGTCACCACTGACCTAGGCTAAATGTGAAGAAGGATGTGATGGAAAATGCAGACATATTATAAACATGGCATTATATTCACACACACACCCCCGCCATTGCTACCCTGCGGCCAGGGCAGTGGGTGTTCTATGGGGCTGGGGGTGTCCACTAGGAAACAGTAACCTAACTGTACTTCCTTTCCTCTCTCCCCAGGTCACACCTCAAGGGGGCGCAGGGACCTTACCATTGTCCCAAGCTTCCAGCAGCCTGAGCACAACAGGTCAGGGAGGGCAGAAGCTGTTGAGGGGGGCTGGGAGGACAGGGCATGGGCTGTAGCCTGAGGTTTTCCAGCGGCTCTGTGTGGCCATGGACCTCAAGGTTGAATCTGGAGGTTTGGGGGACATGGGGAAGACAGAGGGCAGACCCCACTCCTCTTACACCAGAGCAACTGGACTCTTTAATTTGCTACATGACTTCCTGTGAGGAAAACATGGGGTTGCTAAAATGTGACTTCTTTGAGTTTTGTTTGCTTATTTTGGTTTGTTTTCAGACAGAGTTTTGCTATGTAGCCCAGGTTGGTCTCAAACTCAGAGTGATCTTCCTGCCTCTGCCCCTGGAGTTCTAGGATTGCAGGCTCTGTGTTTTTATAAGCTAATTGAACTCAAGAAGTTGCTTTATTTCTCTGAGCCTTGGTTTTTATAAAGTTATTGTGAATGTATAATACATCAAGAATGTATGTATACATAAATACATACGTACAAGAATGTAGGAACTGGGAGTATAACTCAGTAGCAGAGCACTTGCCTAGCACATGTGAGGTTTGATCACCATAGGGGCCAAGGATTTAGCTCAGTGGTGTAAGTGCCTGCCTGGCATGTGCAAGGTCATGAGTTTGATCCCTGGTACCACAAAAAAAAAAAAAAAAAAGTTCGATTACCAGCACCAAGGGGAAAAATATATATACATATATATACCACACTGCCTTCTCTGGTTAAGAGATAATACATGGAGGTTTATAAAGCAGTAGGAGGATAATGCCTAGCACTATCCTAAGCTCTTTATAACATATAGTGACTGCTCGGTATGGCGGCCCATACCTATAATCCCAGCTATTCAAGAGGAAGAGGCAGGAAGATTTGCAAGTTCCAGGCCAGCCTAGGCATCGTAGTGAGACTTGTCTCGAAAACCAAAACAAAATAAAAAGGGAGGTAGCCAGGGGTAGGTGCTTGCCTAACATGTGTGAGTTCATTGTTTCAGTCTCCAGGACTGGAAAAAAAAAAGTTGGACATGATGATGCATGCTTCTAACCCTAGAATTCCAGAGGCTGAGGCAGGAGGATCATGTTTTGTTTTTAATTTTTTTTCCTAGGTTTTTTTAAAAGTTTTTTTGAGACAAGGTCTTGCTATATAGTTCAGGCAAACTCACGGCAATCCTCCTGCCTCAGCTCTAGTGTTAGGATTACAGCATGTGCCAACATGCTAGGCCAAGGAGGATCATGAGTTTGAAGCCAACTTGTATTATAGGATGAGTTCAAGGCCAGCTTACTATACTACATAGACTACATGTCTCAAACAAACAAACAAACAAACAAAAAACCCAAACAGATACATTGACTGATTTAATTCTCATATCTATTTAATGAGATAGGTTCTGTTATCCCCATTTTCCAGATGAGGAAACTGAAGTTCACAGAGGTTAAGATACTCACCCAGGGACACAGCAGGGGCATGACAGAGCCAGGAATCTCTGTCCCTAGCAGGCTACTTGAGCCATCTCCTCCCCTTGATGCCCATTACCCAGCTGTCTGAACCTTGCTCCCACTCCCTGGCTCCTGGAGAGAGCCCTCAGGCTTTATCTCAGAGCATCCCTTTTCTTGTCTGTGTGGATGTAGTTCAGCGCACGGGCTCAGCAGCGGTAGCTGCTGCAACTGATACTGTGATCGCTGTACCCATGGCTGAGGCACAAGGAAGTGGATATGGGCTCTGAGGAGAAGGACAGGGAAGTTTAGGTCTGTTCTGGCTGAGGAGATACTGAGTAAGGTGGAGGGGATGGATGACAAGCAGGGCTTGACCCTGGCTCCCTCCATGGGGGGCGGGTGGAAGCTGAAGACCCATTCTCTGTCTCTCTCTGGCAGTTACTACCTTATCCTCAGCTATGGGGACGCTCCACCCCAGCCGGACAGCTGGAGGGGGTGGGGGCGGGGGTGGGGCTGTGCCCCCCCTCAATTCCATCCCCTCTGTCACTCCCCCACCCCCGGCCACCACCAACAGCACAAACCCCAGCCCTCAAGGCAGCCACTCGGCTATCGGCTTGTCAGGCCTGAACCCTAGCACGGGGTAAGTGTGCAGCTACTTTTGGGGAGGCTGTGGGGAGAAGCAGGGTCGCTGTTGCTTCCAGGGTGGGGAGCTGCACCCCAGTCCTGCCTCTGGTTCTTGCCCGCTAACACCTCTGCTTTGCTCTTGCAGAAGCACAATGGTAGGGTTGAGCTCCGGGCTGAGTCCAGCCCTTGTGAGCAACAACCCTTTGGCCACTATCCAAGGTGCGTGCTGCCTCATGTCACTCCCATCACCACCACTCCTGCACCCAGGGGCCCCAACGCCCCCCCATTGCTGCTCCAGACATGCCATCCTTCCCCTGCTCACTGCATCGCTCGCCTCTTCATCCCCATCTCACCTTTGGGGAAGGTGTGAGGGGTGCTGACAGGGGCGCTGGGAAGGACAGGGTAATAACTGGGGTGCTGGGGCAGGACTCTTGGAGGCAAAGGTCTCCCCTGGCCTGGCGTGCCCCCAGCCCAGCCTCTCTCTCTCCCCACCAGCCCTGGCCTCTGGTGGAACCCTGCCCCTTACCAGCCTTGATGGCAGCGGGAACTTGGTGCTGGGGGCAGCCAGCGCAGCCCCGGGGAGCCCCAGCCTGGTGACCTCGCCACTCTTCTTGAACCACGCCGGGCTGCCCCTGCTCAGCGCCCCTCCGGCTGTGGGCCTAGTCTCCGCAGCGGCTGCAGCAGTGGCAGCCTCCATCTCCAGCAAGTCTCCTGGCCTCTCTTCCTCATCCTCTTCATCCTCCTCCTCCTCCACTTGCAGCGAGGCAGCGGCACAGACCCCTGGAGGCCCAGGGGGGCCTGAAGCAGGGTCCAAGCCTGAGTGAGGGCCCACTGTGCCTCCCCTCCCACTCCTCTGACCCTCACCTTGGTCTCCCGCCCAGGAAGAGGGCGAAGAGCCCACTGGTGGGGTTGCAGCAGGTCCTTGGAGCAGGAGTGACAAGGGAGGAAAGACCAAAAATACCAACCAACCAACCAAAAAACAAAAACAAAAGAAAAAAAAAGACAAGAAAGAAACTAACCAACAAAAAAGAAAACCAAAAATAATCACAACAGAAACCAGCTGCCCCAAAGGAACCAGAGGTGAAAAACAAACCAAAAAAACCAAAAAACAAAAAAATTCCCCACAAAATCAAACCAAAAAAACCAGTTGCGAGCCAGACGTCAGAGTGCTCACCCTCACTGCTACGACACCAAATAAGAACCCCAGCCAGGCGCAGAGCAGCCTCCTGCAGGTTGGACTTCATGCTGTGAGCCCTAGCTGTGGGGTCATCCCCCAATCTTGCCCCTCCCAGTGGGGGTAGAGAAGAAACAAGAGAATGTGCCAGCCTGCTGGCTCCAGCCTCAGCCCTGGGCCAGCAGAGACAGGGCACCGCCTGGGGCAGAGGGCCTGGGCCCAGAACCATCTACCAAATGTCCTTTTCCAGAAGGTGAAAGAGAAAGGGCCTGAACAACCTTACACCAAATATTCAGTAGCTTCATCCAAAGGATGTACAGAATTTTTAGCGTTGTGCTCAACGGAATGTGTCCCTATCATGTGTCCCCACTCCTGTCAGTTGACCCACAAGTCTCCCCATCTGGGCAGGTGGTCTTGCTTTAACCTCCTTCCTCCTCCCAGCCTGGGGAGAGTTCAGGGGAAGGTCTGGGGATGACTTTCTAACCCCTGTACCTCTCCCTTTTTCCTTTGAAGGGTGGGCTAGGCCATTTTGCCAAGTTCAGCTCTCACCAGTCCCTCCTCAACTGTCACCCTTTTCTGCTCTGGAATCTACTGCCCCTCCCCTGCCTAGGGGAAGGTGGATGTTTCAGACAAAAGAAGATGAGGTGAGGGCATTCAAGTTGTCTTTTTTTTCCCATCCTGTCTGTCAGTTTCCCTGAAAACAAATTCATATTCCAGTGCCTATCCGTGGGATTCTTCATGTTCTTTGACATTAACCAGAAACCAAAAAGATGACTCGCCTTGCTCTACCCACCCTGTGCCCCTCCGACACTGGCACATGCCCCTCCCCCCCACATGCACACACGCACGCACCCCAGTGGTGGTTTCCTCCAGATGGCAACCCCATCCGGGTCCATGTGGCGGGGACAGTGCCATGACCTGTGGTCCCCATTCGAGGGCGGTCTGGTGGCCACTGCTCCCACGAGACCTCTACAAGTCTTGGCTGGACCCTATGTTTGCCCAGCCCTGGACACATCTCGACAATGGACAAGAGAGACACCTGCTGGGAAGCCACCTTGCCCTCCTGCTATTGTGGGGGCCAACAAAGTTTTGAACCAAAAACAAACAAACAAAAAACAAAATGAAAACAGAAAACCAAACAAACAATAAATTAAAACTAGAAAAAAAAAGAATTTATAGATATATATATATATTTAAGGGAAAGAAGATGAGGACTCTTTGAAAATAAGAAGGAGCCGCGAGGTGGAGCCAAGCCCCTGCACCAGTGGTCCAGGCCCTTGGTCCCCAAGGCGGACGGAAGGAAGGATGCTTCTTTCTCTTCACAAATACCTCATGGACGTTGTCTTCGGGAAAGCCGGAGTGGGGGCGGCTGGGGCAGGGCCTGTCCCTCAGCCAGGGTGGATGGAAGCGGGTGGGCGGGGCTGAGAGAGGGTGTCAGGGACAGGGGTGAAGAGCCTCAAATTCCCCGCCCCCCCAATCAACTGAAAAAGCTTTAAAAAAAAAAAAAGACAGGAAAAAAAAAAGAAGAAAGCAAAAAGAATGGACAAAGGAAAACTAAATTTTTGGGTGGTTTGATTCCTCCTTTGATTTCTTTTTCTGTTCTCGTCTCTTCCCCTTTCCTCTCTCTTCTCTCTTCCCTCACTCTTCTCTCACTTCTCTCAATCTTATTCTTTCTGTGTCTCTCCTCAACCCAAAGTGTTGCTGTGAAGGACACGAGCCATTGAAATCAGAGTGGCCCCCGCCCCTGGCTGGGCAGGAGCAGAGGGAGAGGACAGCCTGGCGATGGCCAGGGCGGCCTCCGTACCTTCTGCTGGACACTCCGAGGAGAGGCAGACAGAGCCCCAGGCCTCAACGTTCTCTTTTCTTCTGGTCTCCCTTCTCCCACCCAGGAAATGAAACTATCAGGCTGGGCCACAGAGGCAGCAGAGAGAGACTCAGCCGTTGCAGGGGCCTCGGGTGCCTTGACTGGGCAGTGATGGAGTGGCCGCCCCTCCCACCCCTGGCACCGATGGGGCCTGGCACCTCGTCAGCCCATCCTTGCTGGAATGTAAGCATCTCCACTGAACTGACTCCCTGCCCTCACCCTACCTCTGAGTTTGTCCATTTTGATTTCCTGAAAAGGGACTGGCGAGAGGGCCTGGGTCCTCACCCAAGGGTACCAAGGGGGCCAAGGGCTCCTGACCAGATAGGAAGGACATGTGAGCAGGACAGAGTGAAAGGAATTACAACCAAAAACCCCCTCCGAGAGAGGACAGGCAGCATGGAAGGCATGGTGGAGATGACTCAAATAAAAACTATAATTCTAGACCAAAACAAAAAACAAAAACAAAACAAAACAAAAAAAAAACAAAAAAACAAAAAAAAAAAAAAAAAGGAAAGAAAATCCAGGACTCACCACCACCCACTTCATCCTGCTTCCTCCCTGGCCAGTGCCATCACCTGGGACCTCTCCCACCCCAGCATGGGGGAGCAGGGCAGAGAGGAGGAAGTGGACAGGGATGGGGCAATGCCCTGACACTGGTGGAGGGACCCCCATGTAGCTGGGGGTGATGGGGACCCTCCCCATCCAACCCCCAAAACTGGGAAAAGAAAAATAAGAAAAAAGAAAAATCCCTGGGAGGGGAAAAATAACCAAATCCCAAGCTTTAACTACAGCTGTGAAACCAAATATTGGGAAGGGGGTGGGAGGGAGGGAAAGAGGGGCAGGTGAGCCCCTGGTCTCTCCCCTGGGACCCCCTCCCCCGAGGACTCGAGATAAGGCACCAAATACCTCATAGAACTTTAATGTTAAAAAGGAAACCAAATATCGTTGGCTGGGGGCCAGCCAGGGCAAGGGGCTGGGGGCTGGAAGGAGCCAGGGTTGGGAAAGTGATGGGGGAATTCCTGCCCCCACCCCCACCTACCCCTTCCACTCCACACCCCCGTCTTGACTCCGGGAAACAAAACTATCTCATCGTTTTTATTTTGTGGTCTGTACAGAGCCTGTGTCCGTGTGTCTGTGTGTGAGCGAGTTGGAGGGATGGGGAGCTTTATGTGGGGATAGGGAGGAGACCCCAGGCCAGGCTCTGGGCTAGCTCAAGATGTCAGGGGGGGCGGGCAGCAGCCTGGGCTAGAGAGAAGTCAGTGGACTAGGGCAAGAGGGAGCCCTCTGAATTTTCCTTCTCCCCGTCCCTGACCTCCTACTTAAAGGAGGGACAGAGACTGGGTCTACCCCAAGAGTGGGCCTTTTAATTGTGCCAAAAAAAAAAAAAAATGCCAGTAACTAAACCACATCTCTGTTCTCTTCTTGGGGAGGGGGAAGGTAGAATCTTTGAAGTGAAAGGAAAGGGCTGGAAGTGTGTATGGGCGTGGGTAGTCACAGGGACCCCCAAGTTCTCTGAGAAGTTGGGGTTAAGATCAGAAAAGGTGTGAGTTTTCTACACATCTCCCGGGGGAAGGCCAAGAGAGTGTCCCTAGGCCCAGCACCCTGGGGGAAACCTAGTAAGGGACTAGCTGAGAAGTGGGGACCCCTTGCCTATTTTCTCTCACCTACCCTAAACCAAGGGTGCCTCTCTCTCCCTCTAGCCCAGAGTAGGGGGTACTGAATGAGAGAGAATGAGATAGACGGAGCAAGACTGAGACACGCGGGCCCCCACCGGTCTCTGAGTGGGAAAGGCAAGTGCGAGAGATAAAGGCCTCCAAGAGAAAAAAGAAACAAACCAAAGATTTAACCATTAAAAAAAAAAAAACCCACAGACAACTCCGCTACCTTTTTATACGTTGGAAAAAAAAATGAAAAAAGTTTTAAAATAAAAATTAAAAAAAAAAATACACAAAAACTCCAAGCCGCAGTTCCTTCATGCGGTTTAAACTTTGACCTCAGCAGTCTCCAAAGCAAGATGACGATGACAAAGGCGGAAAAAAAAGAAAAAAAAAAAAAGAAAAAATAATGTATATTTTTAAGTATTTGTCCTTGAGATGTTAGTTCCTTTGTGAACAAAGGAGCAAAAACAAAACAAAACAAAACAAAAAACAAAACAAAAAAAAAACAAAAAAAAAAAAAAGAAAAAAAAAAGAGCGCAGTGTTGCTGGGACGGAGACAACTATTTACTATGTCTGTGACCCCTCCCCTCTGCCTCCTCCTTCCTCCCCTTTCTTCTATCCCTGCTGCCCTCCCTTAACCTGTCCCCCAAGCCCTGGAGCCCAGTATTTATTTATTTATATATTTGCAGGGTGACAGGGGCCTCTCCTATCAACATGTGAGAGCCTTTGCATCAGGTGGGCTGGTGAAAGAGGTGGGAGTCTTTGGGGAAATGGAAAGGGCCTGATCTCAGGTCCTTTAGTTCCTTTTTGACTTCTTATCCCCACTGCTGCCACCATCACCTCCCAGATCCAGGACTGCACTGGGACAGGGTGACTACCCATCTTGTAAAGATCTGATAGGTTCAGTCCTTTCCAAGGTGGGTGTCTCTCATCGACTCACTTTGACCAGGTTGGAATGGGGTGGGGAGACTTAGGGTGGCAAGCAGTGGGCGAGGGAGACAGCCGGTGGCAACCACACGCTGAGTAGGTCCTGGGGTACACCTGCCTTTCCTCTGTCCCCACTGGGTTAGCCCCCCTTTCAGTTGTCTGATCCTTGTGTTGGTAGCCCCTCCTCTCCCGCCCCATATCCCCTTCCCTGTCTCTTCGCGTGGTAGCAGGTTAGCGTTTCCGTGTTCTTAACTCCAATCTGCTTGTTCATTGTACAATGTGCTTCTTTTAAGGCCCCGTTTTTGTAACTTGAGTGTGTCATTCATCTGAACAACAAACATCAAAAAATAAAAAATTAAAAACTGTACAGAAAGAAATGATGCCTGCTCTCTTTTGGTCTCTGAACTCTCTTCTGGGGAAGGTGGTGAGGAAATCAGGGTATGAGGTAGGGATATGTGAGATGTACGGGGGTGGGGGGTGCAGGGAGTTTTACTTCTGTTCAGTAGTAAGTGTTCTGAAGGCCTGAACAATTTTTTCTTCACCATTAAGAAAACTAAGTCTTGAACTCTGGATGAAATTCAGATTCCTGCATTCAAATTGGAGTTTTGCCATTTTATGAGATCTTTGTTATGTGAGTTTCACCCTTGTCATCTGTATGACAGGGACAATACCTACCTCACAGGATTAAGAGAATTAACTGAGATGCTTTAAGTGTTTAGGATGGACTCATCTCCACCACATTATCTTCAATAAATGAAACGACTAGAAACCAGCAAGTACCCTTCTACTTCCATCATGGATGTTTCTTCAGAGAATTTAAAAAGATGCTTTAAAACCAGAGTCGATTTTGAGGCTGTCTAGTGGTACAATATATACGCTGCAACCCCTTCCTTCTTAGAGGTACAACTCTTACTCAAGTTATTTTGCTCATCTTGGATAGATCATTTGCATGAATGACAACAGGCCAGGTCAAACCCCCATGTCACCACAGAAAATCAGGTAGAGTCTTAACAGTCTGAGAAAGCCACTGGGTTTGTTTGCTACAATGTCATCCTTTTGAGATCCAGCAAATTCAAATGAAGGCTAGGAGAACAGGGGAGCAGGAAGTTAGAGGAGGGGTTTGATAATTTAGTGAGATAAAAAATATTAGTACTGCATCATTTTGACTTACAATGGGATTGTAATTTATATATGACCAACTGATAGTACATGCATGACTGTCCCATCGGTGGCTTGTGCCACTGGTGGTCCAAACAGATCTAGTCACTTTTATCAGTCTTTTCACTAATAAATTAATAAAAAGCCAGCTGATGGGACAGTTATGCATGTTCCACCAGTGGCTGAAGGAACAGTTAAAAGAGAAAACAAGGACTGGGGGTTATAGCTCAGTGGTAGAGCACTTGCCTAACACATACATAAGGCCTTAGATTCCATCCCCAGCACAAATAGAAGAAAAAAAAAAGCCCCTCTTCATTTCTTAAAGACTAATCAGCAGGAATGGAGTTTCTAGTATGCTAAAGGTATACTTCTATTATCCCAGCACTCTAGGAGGATCACAAACTTGAGTCCATCCTGGGCAATTTAATAATTTAGTGAGATTGTATCTTGAAATAAAAATACAAGCCAGGCGTGGTGGTACACACTTGTAATCCCAAAACTCAGGATGCTGAGGCAGAAGGACTGCTGAGTTTGGAACCACCCTGGGTTACATATAGTAAGTTCAAGGCAGCCTGAACTATGTGGTAAGATTCTGGTTTAAAAAAAAAAAAAAGTGAAACAAGAAAACAGACACAAAAATCCCCAAAAGAATAGAAAGTACAAAAGGGCTGGAGATGTAGCTCAGTGTGAATGCCCTGGGTCCAATCTCCAATACAAAGAAAAAAGTCAGGTCAGAAAAATCTTTCCTTCCAGTCTCCAGTGTTCAGGGTGGTACAGTCAAGCCTATAGACAGCAGCGGTGAACCTATGGCATACGTGCTGTTTATCACTCAAAGCTTTAAACAGTTCACCATCACTGTTTTAGACCATCATGTGACAGGCAGATGCCAAACTTGAGAGTACCTGGGAGCAGCAGCACTTGTCCTGAAGCTTCAACGTATCCACCTGTTAAGCCAAGTGCAGTGGCGCACACCTGTAATCCCAGCACTTGGAGGTCTGAAGCAGGAGAATTGTTACAAGTTTGAGACCAGCATGGACTACAAAGTAAACTCAAGGTCAGCCTGAACTGCATAACAAGACTAAGTCTCAAAAAGATTAAAAAAAAAAAGAGGCTGGGGGTTTAGCTCAGCCATGTAAGTGCCTGTTTGGCAAATGCGAGGTTGTGGTACCAAAAAAAAAAAGAAAAAGAAAAAGAAAAAAGATTAAAAAAAAAAATTTCCAACTGTAACTGGTGAATTCGTGCCATCTTCCACAAATACTCTTGGGACTCCTCTTATCAAAAGCATATTGGAAGCTGGGCATGGTGCCACACACCTGCAATCCCAGCACCTAGGGAGGATGAGACAAGACAATCCCAAATTCAGCCCAGCCTGAGCAGGTTAGCAAGACTATTATTTTAAAATAAAGGGGGGCGGTGAGGCAGGGGATATAATTCATTGTGAAGGTTCTGTTGTCAATCCCCAGTACTGCAAAGACCTGAATAAACCAAAACAAAGTCTACTGGGCACTAAAGGAGCAGTGTTCTATCTCCTTAATTATTTGGCTTTCACAAATCCCATTTATAATTTGGAGACTCAAAATGCTGATTCTTGAGTCTCACCCTAAATGCTTTTGCAGAATCCAAATCCCAGGGGAAGCTGCCTAACACATATAACTAAAGCTTGACAACTTTTGCTTGTCCTGTTTGAACATTAGCATCTAACAAGTGATTTTTTTTTTTTTTAAACAATGGTTCGACCATAATCTGTGAAGTTTCAGTAGGGCATAGGGAACAATGGAGGCTCTGAATTTATATCTGCACACAAAAACTTTCCTCAGGGGAGTCTAAGTTTTTTTATAGGCTCCAAAACAGAACAACGGAGGAAGGAGAGTTATTCCACTGTCACAGAGCTATTCTCTGCTGAAAGTACCTTTTATCTAATGGCCAAAAGGCACCCTAAGTAGACAGCACCCTCCTCTACTGTCCCTTTTCTTGATCCTGCCTGATTTTATCTGTTTTTGCAGCTATGAGTCTTCCAATTGTACTAAGGACTTATTTGATGACTTTCAGGATATTACAGCTTTTTGAGAAGAGGCAGTTCAGGAATGAATTTTTTCTTGGGGATTAGGGGGACTGATGTGGCATGCTGGGCTACAATGGCTGGAGTCCTTCCTGCCGGGTATGTAGTTACTAAAGATGGTGCCTGTGGTCAACACGCTCTGGTGGGAAACAAATGCTCAATAGAGAACTAATCTTCATTAAGTGCTGTTAGAACACCAAATACATCAAGTTTTTTCTTTCTGGAAATCATTATAATAATCATGTTCTTTTAAAAGTCTGTAAAGCAGTGGCATTTGGAGAGCTTCTAGTTCTGGTTCTACTGCCTGTGTGGCTTTGCTAACTTGATTTTTTCCTCTCTGAACTCTCCTCTCTTTAAGCAACACACTAAACCGGTCATTTTTTCAAATGATGTCCCAGGGCCTCAGTCTCCACAGAGGGCCAAAGACCTGAAGGAGGTGAAGGGGGCAGAGTAAAAGTGAAGCCTAGTCTTTCCTTTCCTTAAGTGTCAATAAAAATAGCTTCCCTTTTACCTCTCTTGTACTGGGGTTTCAAAAGAGTTCTTCCCAATAGAAAGATCTGAAGAAATCTCGGGGAGAGTCTTGAGAAAAGACTAGCAAAGCAACTGAGCATTCCCATCAGTCACATATTCCCTGATCTTGCTTCTTTCAACTATGTAAAAGAAACAGTGAATAAAAAAGCATACAGCTGGTTAAACCAAATGAAACCAGACTTAAATTTAAGCCCTATTTTGTCTGGGTTGAGCTGACCTTGGACAAGTCACCTCAATATTTTTTACTTCAGATACCTTCCCAGTTCTCTTCACAGGACAATGTAATAGTATTGTGTTCCAAGAAAATACTTGAGATATACTAGGCATTCAAACACTGGCTGACCAGCCAGCCTTCTACTACTCCCACTTTCCAACAAAGACCTGACTATGCCACAGTCCAACTCCAGCTTGGCGTGTGTGTGTGTGGGGCCGTGTTTCAAGGCACCTCATGTTTCCTACCCCAGCTACATCATTCTCCAATCCACTGCGGGGTCTAGTCCAGGAGCTACCTTCCTCTGTTGCCCCAGAGATCAGGCCTGACCTGACAGCCTGCAAAGATCCAGCGAAAAAGCCTGACTGCCTTAAGGTACACAGCCCACATGGGGACAGAAGTAGAGGTACAAGAGTGATAAGAATCTCAAGAATGCCAGGCATGGTGGTATACACCTGCCATCCCAGCAATCTGGAGGCTGAGGCAAAAAGATCATCATGAGTTCAAGGCCAGCCTGAACCACATATTGAGACCTTGTCTCAAAAAACAAACCCCTCAAGATTTGTTTTTTTTTGTCTTTTTGAGACAGAGTCTCATTATGCAGTTCAGGCTGGTCTTGAACTTGCAATGATTTTCCTGCCTCAGCTTCCCAGATGCTGGGATTACATGTGTGTGCCACCATGCCCAGCTCCCTCAAGATTTCTTTAAATTTCTCTTCCTTCTACATGCAAGTAACTTTAAGCTTTTCCATAGGCCTGCAAGGACCTCTAGTGGCAAGAGTGCCATATTGCCTCCATCTAGCACTAGGAAAAAGTTTCCCTGAGGGCCATGCCCAAAGGACTCTGCTGCCTTCTCATCAACCCGGCAAGTGTTTAGTGAGCTCCTACTACCTACTGGGCCTTGTTCTGGGTGTTGGGAACACAGCCATGTGAAGTCAGACCCAGTACCTTGTTCCATGACTCCAATTCCACTCTAGACAAATGGGGCTGACAAAAAAAAAAAAAAGACATAAATGTTCAACTTATTTATTGACTTCACTTTGGGGCCACCAGATGGGGTGGGGGCACCTTTAAGCATAACAAGGACCCCAGAGCACCCCCCTCTGAAAATAGAATATATCCAATTTTAGAACTTACATGGCAGTAGGAGGGGAGGAAGAAGGGACACAGTACGTACAGAGGCTTACGGGGATGTTCGAGGAGGGCTTTCAGCAACAGGGCACAGTTGTGGAAGCACAAAATGGGGTAGTCAGCCACTGATCTGAACCCCGTCAGCCTCAGCCAGAGGGTAGATCTCAATGGCTTCCACCAAAGGCAGTGCTTCCACTGCAGTCTCCATCACAGCCAGGCCAACAGCTGCTTCCGCCTCTGCCAGCTGCTGCTGCACAGCTGCCTGATGCTGCTGCTGGTGGGTCTTGCGATGCTTCCAGAGGTTAGAGAAGGAGCGGTAGCTCTTGCCGCAGTCAGGGCAGGAGTATGGCCGTTCACCAGTGTGGATCCGGCGATGCTCTGCTAGGCGCATGGAGATAGCAAAGGCCTTGCCACATACTTCACAGGCAAAGGGCCGCTCACCTGTGTGCAGACGCCGGTGGTCTTTCAGGTGAGTACTTTGACGGAAGGCCTTACCACAGTCTGGACATGGATATGGCCTCTCGCCTGTGTGGATGCGTCGGTGTACTTGCAATGATGTCTCTGTGCTGAAGAGCTTCTTGCACTCACTGCACTCTAAGCCCCGGCGTCGAGCAGGAACTGCAGGGGCTGTGGTGGTAGTACCACCAACAGCTGCTGGGGCAGTGACTGGTGTGCGAGTGGCCCTCGGAGCCCTAGGAGCCGGGGGCTCCTTAGCCAGGACCTCTCCAGGGCCAGCAGCTGCATGAGCTGCCTCATGTGCCTGCAGCCGAGCAGCTGAGCCCACTTTCTTGCCACAGGTCCCACACTCAAAGCGCTGTGGGGCTTGGGCAGCAGCTGCTGCGCAGCGGTGCTCTCGAAGCCGCAGTGAAGAGGGGAAGGCCGCTCCGCAAGATGGGCAGCGGTGGGGCTGGCGCCCAGCATGAGCCACGAGCTGGTGCACCTCTAGTAGCCGGCGCAGCAAGAAGGAGCGTGGACACTCACGACACTTATAGGGGTACTCACCCGTGTGATGGTAGCGGTGCATAAGCAGGCGGTAAGGGCGATGAAAACGCACCCCACATTCCTGGCAGCGGTAGGGGAAATGTTGGGCATGCACTAGGCGGTGCTGCCTCAGGGTGGAGCTCTGTGTGAAAGCCTTGCCACAGTCCCCACAGCGGTAGGGGCGCTCCCCCGTGTGTGTGAGTCGGTGACGGGCTAGGTTGGCAGGTGAGTTGAAAGGCTTGGAGCAGTCAGGGCAGGGGAAGGGGCGCTCCCCTGTGTGGGTACGTAGATGGTTCCGCACATGAGACTTCTTCTTGAACATCTTGCCACAAATGCTGCATTTATGGCGCCGTTCCAGGCGGTGCACAAAACGCTGGTGCCGGGTCAGCTGCAATGCCTTGCCAAATTCACGGCTGCACAAGAGGCAACGATAGGTGCCAGAAGCAGCGGGCTCTGCTGAGCTCTCCTCGGACACAGGGGGTTCTGGGGCCTCTGGTTCTCCAGTCTCTGCTGGGGCTGGCTCAGGAAAACTGATGACAGGTTCCTCTGGTGGGACTGGGGTTGTGGGCAAAGGGACACCCCCTGCTCCATGGGTACGCCGGTGATAAAGGAACTTGGTGAGGTTTACAAAGGTCTTCCCACATGGACATGAATGCAAAGGATTTGGGGTGTGGGCTCGCCGGTGGGCCAGGAGGAGGGCCTCTGTACCAAAGGCCAGGCCACAGTCTACACACAGGAAGTGGGACTCACTACTGTGGTCTCCAAGGTGCTGGTCCAGACTAGAAGGGCTGGGAAAGACACGACTGCACAAGGGGCACTTAAAGACACCCTCTCGGTGACTCCGCAGGTGCTGCTGTAGCTGGTGGGGTGAGAGAAAGAGCTGGTCACAGGCTGAGCAGAAGAGCTCCTGGGTGGCTGTCCCACCTGGGTCTCCACTGTTGTTCCTCCGTGGCCTGCGCCCACGGCGATCTCTTCCGATGGCTTCACCATTGCGCAGCTCATAACTGTGGTCAGACGCTGGCAGAGGGTCAGGCTGAGACACAGGTACTTCTATAGGTGATGGAGTGAGGGTCTCCTGCTGTAAGGCAGGCTCCTCAGATTCTGGGGCAGAAGCAGGAAAGTGGGTGGCCTGATGCTCCAGGAAGTCAGCTGGCAACTGGAAGAGCTGGGAACACTCAGAGCACTTATAGAGAAGCAACTCCACCTCAGTTACGACCTCAGTGGTGGTGGCAGCTGCAGATGGAATAGCTGCCCCTTCTCCACCCTCTTCTGCCTTCCGGTAAGAGTGCTCCACAGCCACACGGGCCTGGCCAACAGGGGGACCCAGGACAACTGGAGATCCCAAGACCACTGGGGTAGGTGGCTTGGTAGGTGTGGTCCGGAGGTGGGTCTGCCGGTGGCTCAGCCAAAGTTCCTGGCTGGCAAACAGAGCTTTGCAATCCACACACTCATAATGGATGGTGCTGGAGCTCAGTGGGGGTACCTTGGGTGGTGGCTCAGCTGGCACTGCTTCCTGGGGTGCCATCATCTTCAAGTGCAGCTCCTGGTGCTCCAGGAGCTGGCTGGGTGACATAAGCAGCTGCCCACACTCTAGGCACTGGTACTGACTCTCCTGTACTAAGGTCTGATAGAGGCCTGTGCCTGAAGCTGCCTCTGTGGCGACAGTGACACCAGGGTCAGCCACACCCACGAGCTCAAAGTGCTGCTGGGGCACATGGGAGTTCTGGTGCACAAGCACTTCCTCCAGGGATCCATACAGTTGATTGCACTCAGAGCAGACATAACGGTGCTCGATGTACAGGACCGTCTCTTCTGACTCTTCAGTCATGGCAGCATTGAGGCCCTCACCTACAAAAGGGTAGAACAGAGACAAATCAGTCCTTCCTTGGGGCAGTTCTTTCCTCTACCTCCCAATACCTTATATACCCCCACCCCTGAAAACTTCAGTTTTTTACACTCTAACTCCCTACCCTAACAATCTTTACAAACATCTGAAACATCAAACACGGAATCTTCTCCACAGTCCCTCTACCCCCATCTCATCTCTCAGATAATTCCTATCAAACTACCTACCAGATCTTTATAAACTATCCAATCCCCTTATCCTCCTATACCTCACAGTATGTCCCCGAGGTCCTGTGCGATACAAAGGAACGGTCATCTCCACTCACAGCCCCTTCCGCCGACTCCTTACTAACTCACACTCACGCTATCCTCCCTATGCTCTCAACAAGGTGCTCGAGAGAATCTTCACACAGGCCCCTGACCCATTTCTCTCAGCCACAAACCTCCCATGGCCTTGGGGTTTTCTTCCAGGTTTTAGACTTATTTTTATACACAGATCACTTAACTGCCCCAATGCCATGCCACTTCACTTTTGTTTAAGACACTATGTAGTTCAGACTGACCTTGAACTAAGTAGTCCAGAGCGGCCTCAAACTCATTGCAATTCTCCTGCCTCGGTCTCTCAAGTGTTGGGATTCTGGGCATATACCAAACATCCAGTTGCTACTTCACTTTTGACAAGATCTCTCTTCTTTTACACACAATTCCTGCAAACCAAAGTCTTTCTCTGTGCTCAGATTCCCCATATCAAACCAATTCTTCCTCTAGTCAGGTTTTCTCACATCACTCTAACCCATCTCCACATCCAGACTTTTCCCATTTTAACCACTTCTTAATGATACCCAGACCCTGCTCTTGAAATTACTTAAACCTCAATAAATCAAGGGTCTTTCCCATAACCAACTCCCATATCCAGAATATCCAAACCCATCTTCATAAAAGCCTAATCCTTTCTTCATAGCTAGACCTTTCCCGTAATCCTAGGACATGTTTCCACAGTATTCACTCTTTGTGTTAATCACCATTTCTCTGTACCAAGACCAAACCTACAACTTTAATGCCTTCTGGGAACCTTCACATTGACTTAAATCTGTCTTTTTTATTTTTCTTTTTGAGACAGGGTCTTACTATGTAGTTGAAGCTGGCCTGGCCTTTAAATCACTATCTAGCCCAGCTGGCCTTAGTGATCCTCCTGCTTCAGCCTCACAAACGCTGGGATTACAGGTATATGCCATCATGCCCAGATATTAAATACCTCTTTGTCATACACACCAATTCTAACTCATCTGGGAATGTCCAAATCTCCTCCTCATATCAACATAAGATTTTTTTTTTTTTTTGGTGTTTTTGGGACAGGGTCTTGCTATGCAGTGCAGGCTGGCCTTGAGCTCACTTCCTAGCCCAGGCTGGTCTCAAACTCACAATGATCCTCCTGTCTCAGCCTTCCGAGTGCTGGGATTACAGGGTGTGAGCCACTACACCCAGCAAGATTCTCTTCTTTGGGTAAAAGCCCATGCCAGCCTTAACTCATTCCAAGAATTCCCAGAGCCCCACTCCATATAAAAAGGAACCACTTCTTTGCAAAAAGATCCCCACACATGAACTCAGTCTAGGAATATCCGGGTCACATTTTATGGTGATTCAAACTCCCTTCCCACTGCCCAGAATCCCTTCAGGGATACCCAGGCACCCACCCCAGATTCATCTCATATAGAACCCCTATCACCATCCTAACCCAGTAGACAGATTCCCCTCTTCCTTTACCCAAATCCTTCCTTATTCTGTATCAATGTAGCATCTCTTTCTAATCCCAGGAATATCCAAACTATGCCTCTCTCTTTAACATAGATCTCTCTGGGATACCCAAATCCCGTCTTCAGCTTGGCCTAGTTATCAATACTTTAAAACAAGAAAACAACAACAACAAAAACTACCTCCCTCCAGTTCACTCGAGTGACACAGCGACAGGAACCCTTTTCCCATGAACATAACCCTTTCTACAGAGACCCTGTTCAACACTCCCAAAGGTTACTCCACCCCACCTCACTATCACTTTTAATACCTCTTCACATTTATTTAACACCTGGTCCTCTCTTTTCATCTCCCTTTGAAGGAGATTCAAAGGGCTTGAATCTCCTAATACCTTTTCAAATCAAGCCCCTTTCACTACCCTAATTCTCTCCAGGCATAATTAATTTCCATGCCACGTTAACTTCATTATCTCTTTTCTTGCACCCTAAACCCCCACCTCACTCCTCCGTCTGACCCCCAAGAGCCGTCTAGCCACCCCTCTTCAGTCCTGGACTAGTTCTGCTACCCAAGTCCTTTGCCCTGATACCCCACGGCGCCTAGAAGCCTCCTCCAGGACAGCTCTAAGGCCTTCCTTTCCTATCCAGACCCCCACCCCTTTTTGCAGCCGGAGACCTGCCCCGGCTCAGCCCTGCACTCAATCCTAGCCCCCTTCCCACCCTCCGCCTCGGCCCGCCCCCGACCGCCCGTCCGCGCGCCCCGCGGCCGTCGGTGCCGCTCCGCCCTCACCGCCCGGCGCGCGTCCCCTCCGGCCCTCACTGCGCAAGCCGAGAGACTAGGGCAGGCCCGGGTGGTGGGGAGGGGGCCGAGCTGGTCCTCCACGGGCCCGCCAGTACTCACCTGCTTCAGTTGTCTCGAACACCCCAGGCCCCGGACACGGCTAACCTCACACCAACAGCTTAGCACTTCGTCCTCTCTAGCTCTCGCCGTCTCCTCTCGCCTCCTCCACAGCCTAGCTCTCGCCCCCGGCCTCCCTCAGCAACGCCCCTCCCACCTTCCTCCTCGGCCGCTGCACAGACGGCAAAACGCGCCCAACCACAGCCCGTCTGGCACCTGCTGTTCAGCCAATCGACAGTCACGTCTATGCGGTTTGGGCCAATAGTGCAAAGGGTAGGGCTCTCCCTCGGCGCCCAACCAATCCTCTAGCGACATTCACTCATTAGCCAGCCCTCAGGTTGATTGTGACCGCCTCTTTAGCCTGGAGGATGCTCCTCCTCCAGCCTTTCTTCGACTCCGCCTCTGACGGACTTGAGGACCGCTGAGCGGAGGGCAGCACGATGACGTCAGTAGGCGGGACGAGACTAGGGGCGCCATCTTGGGGGCGCCAGGTTAGAGTTGGCATCGGATATTGGGGAAGGTGCCGGCAATTGAGGCGTGCGTTACCCGACCGCAGGAGCAGTGGAATTGAAGCGCTGGAACTCCCTGAGGGCAAAAGGGAGAAAGTGAAACACTACCCAGAGTGAAAGAAGTGGGGGAGGGAAACTGGCATCGATCACAAGAAGGAAATAAACGTGGAAACCGAGACCAGGCTGGTTCTATTACGGGGAAAAGAAAGCAAGAAAAAAGAGGAGTGAAAAAAGGGAACGGGGCAGTGGGATGGGTTGAATACACTGTGTTAGTAAATCGAGGAGTCTGGGAACGAGAAAAACTCAAGGGATAAGGGAGGAAATGGGAAATGAAAAAAGGAATGTAGAGTTAGGAAGTTTCGTTCAAAGAAACGCGGGTAGAGGACCTGAGAACAATCTTGAGAGCCTGAAGAAAGTGATCCTGTAGCAGTGGCAGACTATTTTGCTGCCTGTCACCTGTCAGGGTGACTGACCTTGTACAGCTCAGGGAGGATGAGGCCACGTGTGTCCAACGGACTCTGGCCCAACTCCATTACAAATGTTTTCAGAGAGGCCTGAGGGTGTGGCTAAGTGCAGGAGCAGAGCACTTGCCTAGCCGGAACAAGGCCCTGGTTTAAGTCCCCAAACCAAAACCATCACCACAGCATTCAGCTACCCTGTGGACTCAAGGACAGGGGAGTTGGAAGAAATGCACTTGGTCAGACCTTTCCTCCCTGTACCTTCTCATTTCTCAGATGAGGAAACTTCCAGTTATTTACCCATTTGAGGCCAAAGAGGTACCAGGAAGCCACATACATAAGATCTAGGTTTGACTTTTCAGTCAGTTTTGCTTTGCCTTTCTGTTACTTTCTAACTGGGTGTCCTAGCTTTCCGCTAAACTCCCTAAGGTGACTCATGTGGTTGTACCAGGCTGCCTGGACTGGAGTCCTGGCCCTGTCACTTTCTGTGACCTTGAGCAAAGCAACTCCTCTTTGCCTCAGTTTCCTCATCTATAAAATGGGGATAAAATAACAGCCTCTGTCTCAGAGGGTGATTGTGAGGCATGAAGCCAAAGCTACTTATTTTTATTAGAATCTTGAGGAGCCTAATATTAATAGCTGACATCTGAGTATGTAGTGATGTGCTGGAAATTATGCTTAGTGCTTTCTACGCATTAGTTTAATCCTCTCAACAACCCTCTGAGGGAAAAACTTTTCCTGAGTTTACAAGGAAATCGAGGCCCAAAGAAGTTAAGTAACTTGTTCAAATTCCTATAATTAGGAAGAGACAGAACCAGGATTCCATCCCAGAAGTTGATCCCACCCAAGATCTGTACTCTTGGCCCCTAGGCTCCATTGCCTGGCAGGGAGCATGGTCGCTAGGTATGTGCTGAGGGTGCATGACAAGCAGAGCAAGAGGCTGGTGGAAATTAATGAGCTCTTAAAGTCAAGGCCTGTCTGCACTCAGGCGGTCTGGGTTTGTCCTGCGGGCAATGACACTGGGCATGGAGGCCAAAGAAGTGGAAACTGGGCTCTGCCTTGGACTCGTTCTGTGCACTCGGGCAGGTTTTTGCTGCTGTCGAGGCCTATTTTTCCCCACTTGAAAAATCTTAAAGGACAAGTTTAGCTTTTCAGAGTCTTTTGTAGACTAGAACCTTCTGCTTGGACTTCTCAATTTATTTGAGTTGGTGAGATCTTTTCAGATGATACAGGAGTAACTAAAGTGAGGCTTGGTCAGACATACTGTAGGTGGTAGCAGTGGACCAAGACTTCTGGATTGGGTTGCATTTAGAGAAAATAGGTGTTCTATGTTAGGGTCCCTGCATAAGCAAAGGCCTTGAGTTGGGCATGAAGTCTGGGCCACAGGCCTGATTGGGGCAGTAGGAGATGCTAGGAGGCTGTAGGTGTTGCCCAAGAAGGGTGAGGAGGTGTGTGCAGTTAGTAGTCAGATAGATGTGTCACATGTGTGACGTGGATGGCCCACCTGCCAGCTGCAGACAAGGCCTGTGTGTGGTCTGAGTTGCCATGTGCCAGGTGTGTGTGCAGGGCACATGGTCACGTGTGCTGGGGGCTGCACGTGAGTGTGTCAGTGTCTCCTCCCCATCACGAGCATGGGGGTGGTGGTGAGTCATGGGCTCAGCCTTCAGCACCAACTGTCATGTTCCTTTCCCCCAAACTTCACCCCCACCCAGTCGCACACCACCCACCCCCACTGGGAGGTATGTGGTGAGAGTTTCTCCTCTATCCCCTGCCCTGCTCTTCTCCTGAGAGAGGCAGCAGAATGTTTCATGGGAGAGACTTTCCAGCTTTTTCTTCCCTTCAGGTCCCTGCCCTTGTACTGTCCGCCTTTCCTGCAGCCTCTCTGCTCTGGTTACCGGAGAATGAAGCCTCTTCTCACATATCTCTATGTGTCCCAAGGACATCTCTAGGCAATATGGAGAATTCCCATATTTGCCACCCCTCCCCTCTATGGGTGTTATTTCTATTTCTGGGTGCTTTTCTCTCATCTCCATGGGCCAGCCACTCCTGCCTCAGTGGGTCTCTTGTGTCTATGAGCTACATCTTGTCTCTGTAGAACACCAGGTGTCCTTGGGTCTCCCCTCATTCTGTTTCTGTGATCTCTTCCATCTCTTTTGGCCCTTTCTCCCCACCTTTCTGCTCTGCTTTCTTGGTGCTCTTCTGCAGACTGCTTCCCATGCCCAAGAAGTGCTTTCTGTCTGTGTGGGCCTCTTTTGTGTCTGGCCCATCTCCCATCTTCAGGAGTCTCTCTGTGTCTATAAGCTGCCCCTTGTCCCTGAGGGCCCTTTGCTCATCTCTGTGGGCCTTTCTCATCCCTGGGCTTTCCCAGTCCTTGTGTTTGTGGGGCTTGGCCACCTCTCTGGGTCTTGGTGGCTATCTTTTTATTTCTCTGCATTTTGCTTCATCTCTGTAACCCTCTCTTCTCATCTCCATGGCCTTGTCCCCAGGTCTCCTCACTGCCTCTCTTCTCCCTGGGCTCCTGTGCCCAGGGCTGCCTGGGCAGGGCGGTGGCATGGTGTGGTGTTGGGGGTGGCCCAGGGGTGGGCCCTTCATCCAATGCAGCTCCTAACTCTCATCAGCATTCTCCTCGAGCTCCCCCCAGCCCCTACCAACCGACCAATACGGGCTCCCCCTCCCCCGACTCCCCACCCTCCTCGCGCTCTGCCAGCCTCCCTCCCTCCCTTTCTCCCGCCCGCCCTCCTCCCTGCCTCCCTCCCTCTCTCTACACTGCCCCCCCCCCCCAGCGCGCTCCAGGACCCAGCGCGGGCGGGCGGCGGGCGGCAGGCGGCGGCCTCTGAAGGGAGAAGGAGCGGTGGTGGCAGCGGTGGCGGCGGCCGGCAGCGGGCAGGCAGGCCCAGCTGGGGACACGGAGCCGGCGGCGGCGGCTGCTCACAGGGGACAGGAGCCCGTGGCCCAGCCCTCCCTCCGAGGCCCTGTGAGGGCCGCCCCCGGGACACCCCACCCTCCTCCGCCTTCCTCTTCCACCTGCTCCTCTCCATCTCCTCCCTCCTCCTCCTCCTCTCCCTCTCTCCACCTCGTCTGCCCCCTGTTCGGCCTCTCTGGGGCTGCCAGCATCCCGTCCTCCCCATCCTCTCCACTGTCCGGCCTTTCCCTGGCCCCAGCATGCTTTTTCCTTTGGGGCTGAGGGTTTGAGGACTTCAGTCCCTAACCTCATCCAGGGTAGGGCTAAGGCTCTGGGGGGAGGGGGGGAACGGGGTGACCCCCTCCCCCCCAAGAAAGCCTCCCCTCCCCCACGTCTCCCGATGGCCGGCTTCCTTTTCTCCACCCAGTGCTCACCCCCAGTGGCCCCCCCAGGCCGGCCTGGCTAGGGGAGGGGGCGGGGGCCCTTTCCCGGGCCGGCTTCCCCCTCCCCCGGCTTTGCCTGTGCCCCCTCCCTTCCGTTTTCACCTTCCTCTCCTCCTTTCCTCCCTCCTTCCCCTTCATTTGCTCCTTCCCCCTCTCTTCTCTCCCTTTCTCTCCTCCATTTTCTCCTTTCCCCTTGCTCCCCTCCTGGCCCGCCCTCTCCTTTTCCACCTGTCCTTCCTCCCGGCTCCTCGGGAGCCACCGTTTTGGATTAGTCGGGGGCCACTGCCGGCGGCGGGGGAGGGGGCCCCGTGGACTGCCCTCTCCCCCTGCCCCACCACACCATCACCCAAAGCCAGAGCCAGAGCATCTCTGTGGTCGTTCCTCGGGCCTCGAGGGAGCCCAGCCCTCCATCCCACCAGGATCCGTGAGTGTCTGCAGGGTGGGGATCGGGCTAGGTCCTGGGTTCTGGGTCCTGGAAGGCAGGGCTCACTCCCCCGCCCGGCAGGGTCCCCGCGTTCTCTGCTCCCCAGATGGCAGGAACCTCCCCGATTAGGGGCCTGCTTTGTGCCCCCACCCCCCCAAACCTGCATTCACCCTTCTTGTGAGTACACAGTTTACACCTGGCCCACTCCCTCAGCTTCCTGGTGTCTGGGGGTGTCCAGCTGTTAGCCGTGTGACACTTCTCTGGGGCTCCCGGAGGATTCCTGCCCCTGCTTTCTCCAAGCCCTGGGTCACAGTCCCTGACCCGCTGCTGCTTGTTCTCACTCTGTTTCAGTCTCTCTCTGCCTCATCCTCTGTGCCTGCCACAGGCTCTGTCCCCATCCCATCCGCCTGTCTCCTCAAAATGACTTTTCTGCTTTTGAATGTGCATTTCATGTGTCTCCCAGACCTCTCTTTGACCCTGCCCAACTTCTCACTTCTTTGCTGCTAGCATAACCGTGTCTCTGTGTGTATCTGTCAGTTTGTGTCTCTGTTAAACTCTCACCGTCTCTGTTGGAGGTGCCCATGCCCAGTCTAACCAACCTTTCTGCTTCTGTTTTCCCGTTCCTTTCGTCTTCTCTCCCCAGCTCAGGCTGAGAGGCTGAGAGACTGGCTTTCCACACACTTTTCAGCTTCTCTCACCCTGACCTGATGCACTCTGAGTTCCCAGCCCCTTCCTCACTCTGTAGATACCCTTCTCTCATTCCTGGTGGTCTTGCTTTTTGGTCTTCCACGCTGTCTCCCTACTTCTGCATTACCCCAAGTGGCCTTTCTGCTCCCATTCCTGCCCACAGCCGGGGATTGGCAGACTCTGGTATCTTCTGGACCTTGGCAAGCATCCCTGGTTATTTGCTGGGTGGTTACACCTGTGTTTGGGCTGTCTGTACCCCCCCTAGCATGTTCACTCTCTCTCTGCCTCAGTTTTCCTCCCATCTCTTCTCGTTCCTCTCCTCTAGTCTGTGAGCCCATCTCTCTCTCTGTGTGCTTCTGCTTCATGCTTTTCCATTCACGCCCTCTTGCCCCTTCCTCTTCTTTAGGCTGCTGTGCAGCTCTGGCATTCATTCTCATCCATCTTCTTCAGGTTAGTCCTCTTTTCAGAGTTTTGTTGCTTCCCTCCTTATGCCTCTTGTACTTGCTGTTATTTTCATTTTGGGGAGGGCCTCTCCCTCACCCTGTTTGTCTCCTCATCTTTGCTGTATCTCTCCTTTGGTGACTCCCCCTACCTCCTGTAGGTCCCCTACCTCAGCCTATTCACTCTTTGGTTGACCATGTTTATCTGACTTGGCCTGGGACTCCAGGTCTAAGCCCTTGCCCTCCTCTCTCACATCCTCTGTCTGCTCTTTGCCTCTTTAGGTCTCACTTCTAGGGTATGCTTGTCTGTCCCTATTTAGCCCCATTACCACTGTTGTTTATCTGTCTTTTAATGCATGCCTCTCTAGGTCTCTGTATCCATTTGCTGTACCCAGCCTGCACTGTTTCTGTTCTGTTTCTACCTATGCTTACCACCTGTGGGTCCCTGCCCTTCTGTTCCTCTCTTTGGGTCTTTCCATTTCTATTCTCTGCTGCGCATTTGCCCCAGATATCCAAGGATGACCCACCTCCCTCCAGCCCTCTCCTAGGCCTTTTCTCCACTCTTCCCCTGAGAGCTCTCTCTGGCTGTCCCAGTGTGGCTTGCTTTTCCACTCTTGATAAGCCTCCCCTTAGGTCTGACTTATAGTCTGTAGACACTAGCCTGTCCAGCATGCCCTCCTGCCCCCCAGCCTCTCCTTTTCAGAGACCAAGAGAGTGGCGACTTGCTCAAGGTTACACAGTGAAGCACGGGGCACAGTTGGGACTTACAAGGGTCTCCTGTTGCCCTTGCCTGGGCTTTTCTGGCCATGTTTGATGATCTGAGGTGTCTACTTGCATCTTTGCCTGTTCCTAGCAGTTCTCATTCTGGCATCTCATAAACCTAAATCCTCTTTCTTTGGGGACTAGGTGAGGTGCAAGAGGATGTGAGGCTCACCTCACAGCACTCTGGGCTCTATGACAACTGTCTTCATGGAAACCCAAGTATTCATTCCTTTGGGGCATAGTCCTCTCTCTGGCAAGGAGAACTGCATACACATCTGGTCAAACTCAACCTAGCCAGTGGTTACTCTGCAGAAGGCCGGGTGCATCTGGAGCAATCTCTCCACCCTAGCAATCCTTCACTCCCTGAGGTGGAGATTTGTGCAAAGGTGCATACATTTGTGCACTGTCTCTTTCTTCTTGAGACCCCCTAGAGCAGGGTGGGGGCAGCAGTTTGCATGCACTTCTGGCAGGTAGCTCACTTCTAGCCATACTCACTTTTTTTTTTTGACTCTTATTTATTGCATCTTGGGTTAGTGTCTCTCTTCGGACTCTGTCTTCACCTTCTGTGCCTTGGTGTCCTATTGGTCAGGCAGCCTTGCTGTCTTTCTCTCCCCACTCTGCCCTTTCTGTATCTGCACATCTCATCTTCTGCCACTTGCCTCTTTCTCTTAGTCTCATTCCTAGCTTCCTGCAACTCTTCTGTTTCTCTCCATTTTAATCTACATATTCCTGTTCCATTATATATTTGCATGATTTTTGTTTCTTCTTTTCTTCTTCTTTTCCCTAAGTCCCTCTTTTGTATTCTGTTATCTCCTCTTCATTTTACTTTGGGTCATTTTACTTTACATCATTGCTACTTTGGGTCCATTTGTCTGTGTGTCTTTCTCTTCATTTTTTTCTTTCTCCCATCTTTCCCTCTGTCCCTAAGTTTTTAAACTCCTGGATACTCTTCCACCCCATCCCCAGACCCCGGATGTCCAGGCTTCTCTCCCCATGGGATTATGGGAACTAGGGACATCAGGAAGATGGCAAGTGAGGCTTGGGATGGGGTTGCCTAGCAACCACTGCATCCTCTCCAACCAGTTTCTGTTGCTTAGTGACAGCTGCCTGCCCAGATACAGGGGTGGGACTGGGTGGGGACAGGAGTGTGTGGGGTGTGTGATACTTCCTGGTTTCCTATTGGGGGGAGGCTGGTTCTTGGAACTAGTCCCACCTGAAATCTCTAATTACCTCACCCCTGCTTAGATTGCTGCACACATCCTCTAGCAGTGCCTGTCCCCTCAGATCTGAGTGCTGTGAGCTCCTCTCTAGTGCCCTTCTGAGCCCGCGCTTCCCTCCCAGTAGTGCCCTAGTACTATTGAGCTTGGAGTCAGATCAAATCCTTTGGAGCTGTCAATTCCTCACCAGCATTGTCCTGGGGGCTGCGCTTGCCACCCTATCCAGCAGTCCTCTTAAGGGACTTTGTCCCCCTGTATCAGCAATCTCCACTTGGGTCCGGGGTGTCCCTGCAGGTGGCGAGTGGGGGCCGCGGCAGGTGCGTCCCCATGAGGAGGGGAGGAAGATGCCGGCTGAGCTGCTGCTGCTGCTGATTGTTGCCTTTGCCAGCCCCAGCTGCCAGGTGCTCTCATCACTGCGCATGGGTGAGGCCCTACAGCACCCCGGGCTCCACAGAGACCCTCCCATCAGGCCCTGGGACTCCTCTTTGGGAACCCAGGCATGCCAGTCCCCCAGGATCCAGGATTTTGGGCCTCAGGTCTCAGCTTTCCTCAGCAACAAGGAGACCCAACCCCTCCAGATCTTTCTAGCCTCAGATCCAGGAGTCTAGACCTTTACTCTCCCTCCAGAGTCTAGGAGTCCAGGACCCCAGACTCTCTTTCCTCAGGACCCAGGAAATCTGGTTCCCAACCCCTATGTCCCCTCAGCTGCAATCCTGGACGACCAGACAGTGTGTGGCCGTGGTGAGCGACTGGCCCTGGCCCTGGCTCGGGAGCAGATCAACGGGATCATCGAGGTCCCAGCCAAAGCCCGAGTGGAAGTAGACATCTTTGAGCTGCAGCGGGACAGCCAGTACGAGACCACGGACACCAGTGAGCAGGGCTGCGGGGGGTGTGGAGTGAGGCAGGACAGGCTGGGGCCCTGAGTCCGTCATTCTGCCCCTGGCCTCCTCAGCTCAACCTTGTCTTCTTCTGACTGCTTCTTCCCCACTTCCTTCATGTCTGTCTCTGCCTTCTCCTTCCCAGAGGTGGATGCTTTTGGGCACAGGACCCCAAACCATGGAGCCAGGGGTCTCAGGGGCATGCTGGTCAGTAAAGGCTAGGCTGGAGCAGAGCCTTGGTGGGCAAGCAGGATGTAGGAGGGTAATGTCATTCCAGTATGCCCAGTGGGACTTGACCGGCCACACAGTAAGGGTGCAGAAGTGTTTGTTGAATACTGATAGACTGAATGACTGTTAATATGTGCTAGTTGAACAGATGTGCTAGCTCGTAGACCTTTGGGAATTGCTGTCTTAAAATATGTTTTAAGGGTTGGTGTAGGTCAGTGGTCCAATACCTGTTTAGCACGCATGTGGCTCTGGGTTCTGTTACTACAAAAAACCCAGACATGTTTTAGACAGGTTTCTTGCAGGCCTTATCAGAAGCTTTATTATATTTATGCATATTTCAAGTTATGAGAGGAAGAATGGGGTACAATGTTTTCCAGATTTTTTTTTTTTTTTTTTGGTGGTAGTACTGGGGATCACCCCAGACTTTTTTTTTTGGCAGATACAGAGCAATAAGTTATCTGGGAGAAGATGGGATAGTGAGGAGGCAGAAAGTGTTGCTGACAAAAGTCTAGATCAGGAGGCCATGAGGAAGAATCTGGAGCCAAGAAATGGGGTGTAGGGTTCAGGGCCCCCTGACCACTTGGATTCAAGGCCTATATGAGGGGGTCATGAGTAATGCCTGGGCTAGAGTGTGACAGGGAAGTGGGAGAAAAGGCTGGGTAACCTGGCAGGCTGGTTGAGGAGCTGCAATGCCAGGGGGTTATAAGATGCCACTTTGAGCCAAGACCATAGGTAACAGTCAGTGGGTTTAGACTAAGAAGCTCAGGAAGGTGAATTTGGAGGACGACTTTGGCTGATGAGTAAGGAGGCTGGTAGAGGTTGGAGAAGAGGGGACAGATGCGAGAAAATCTGTGGACAAAGAAGGGACAGACTTGATGACTAATGGCTATTAGAGAGAATGAAGGCCAGAATCATTTTCAGGCATCTGGTCTGTGTAAACAGTGGGATCATCACTAACTTGGAAGTCACAGAAAGAACAAGTTTGAAAGAGGATGGGATGCTTTTAGTTAGTAAAGCAGCCAAGCTGCTTTAATGAAAACAAAAAACAAAAAACAAAAAAAACAGAGAGAGACATTAGGACTGGGGTAGCTCAGTGGTAGAGGACAGTGGTACCTTGGTTCATGAACTAATTCCACAATTTCAGTCATACACCGAATTGGACAAGAATCAAAATCAAATTCAGTGGTTAGGTTCAGTGCTGACCTTATGGGAAAATTTGATTTAGTTCTTGTCCAATTCAGTTTGCATCCAGAATCATGGAAGTGTTAAGTTCATGAACCAAGGTTCCACAGTACCTGCCTAGCATGGACAAAGCCCTGGATTCAATTCTCAGGACCAAAAAACACCTCCAAAACCCAAAAGAACCCATATCATGAGATCATGTCACTGAAAGATCTAGGTACTACTTTTAAGCATGGCTAGATCCAGGTGTTCAAATGATATTCCAGGAAACACTGTCTTAACTGTAGATCTTGCTTTCCTGTGAGTTGGCTTCATTTTCAGGAATACCCTTCTTTTTTTTTTTTTAATCGGTACCGGCGATCGAACTCATGACCACATGCTCACAAGGCAGGCGCTTTTGCTGCTGAGCTAAATCCCCAGCCCCTAGGAATACCCTTCTTAACTGGCTCAGCAATTCAAAACTCACATCTCACCAACTTAGCAAACCCAGTAATAATTGTAGCAGAAGACATAGAGAAGTCTCTCTGGTCTGATTTGAGCCCATACCCATCTCTGAACCAGTCACTGTGTTTCTGGGCTGGGCTAGACCTGATTTGGGAGCTGATTGGTCCTGAGAAGCACAGGGACCGAAGGGCAGGGCAAGTCTCCCAGGAAAAGTTAGGGTTCTTCCATGAGAGTTGGTTCTGAGTGGGAGAGAACACCAGGTACCCACCTCTTGAGTCTTGAAACACATGAGTTTGAAGAGAAGAAGGAGCAAGTACATGCAGCGAAAGGGTATGTTTGGAGCCCAGAGGACCAGGGGCTCTTGGCTGGGACTTCAGGGTAGAGGAGTGTTGGGTAACTTGTAGGTGGTGACATGGCTGGAAAGACTGAGAAAGAGGAAGGCATAGCAACTGGCACTGGACCCATAGGTCAGAAGGAGGCCCCTGGGGTTGCTCTCTCTTTGTGCTTCCCTTTGTTTCCTTTCGTGTGACCTGTCCCTCTATGGCTCTGTCCCCCTGTCTGTCTTCTTCCTCCTTCTTTTGTACATTGCATTGAGCAGGGTCAGTGTTTGGCCTCTGGATCTGGGATGGTGGAGAAGGATCAGGCAGCTCTGAGTGTCCTATCCTCTCTTGGACCAGGGTGACCCTGGGGTGGGTGGGGCAGGGAGGAGACAGAGAGTCTCTGATTCTGTGCTCTTCTCTGCCCCTTGCAGTGTGTCAGATCCTCCCCAAGGGGGTCGTGTCGGTCCTGGGGCCCTCCTCCAGCCCAGCATCTGCCTCTACTGTGAGCCATATCTGTGGGGAGAAGGAGGTGAGGCGGGAGAGTGTGGGGGCTGTGAGGGAGCTGTCCCTGGGAGGCAAGGCCGGGGAGCAGTGGACTGCAAGCAGAAGTTCCCTCTCTCTCCAGATTCCCCACATCAAGGTGGGTCCTGAGGAGACACCTCGTCTTCAGTACCTTCGCTTCGCGTCTGTCAGCCTGTACCCCAGTAATGAGGATGTCAGCCTGGCAGTCTCCCGAATCCTCAAGTCCTTCAACTACCCCTCGGCCAGCCTCATCTGTGCCAAGGCTGAGTGTGAGGGAGGATAACTGGATGTTTTGTTTTCTCTTCTCCCCCAAACACCCCTTCCTGAGAGCTCTGGGGACCCACACAGTCACTCAGTTCCACCCTCCACCCCCTGCCAGAACCCCTCCATGGATGAGAGTGACCTGGGCATGAGGTTCTTACCTTATCTTCCCTTTTCAGAAACTGAAACCCCTGATGCCACAGACCCCTTCTGCCCCCTGGAGAGAACCATTTGATCCACAGCTGGTGACTAGGGCCTCCTGCTCATCTGGCCTCCTGCTGGGCCCTGGGGGTTTGGTAGGGACCAGTGCTGGGCCTGGTTTCTGCTTTCATGGGACTGCAGGTCCACGCGAGGCCATGGATCATTGAGCTCTTGAGACAGTGATCCATGGGGCACCAGGAGGTGTGTGGAGCTTCTGGGAGGGGCTCTAGCCTATCTAGGAGGTTCAGAGCCCACATCCTGAGAAGGGAGCTTTTTTTTTTTGATACTGGGGATTGAACTTGCGACCTGGCACTTGCCAGGCAGGTGCTTATGCCACTGAGCTAAATCCCTGGCAAGAAGGGGATATTTAAGATGAACCTGAAGGTTGTGGGGGGAAAGTGAGGGCTGATGGAAACAGAAGTGGAGGGCCGAGGGAGTGCAGCCCCTCTGAGAGGTCATGTGGAGAGGAATAGTCAGGTGTTTTTTTGGGTTTCTATTAGGTTGACTAGTGAAAATGACCTCAAGGATGCTTCTGTGGCCAGAGTGTGGGAGAAGGAAGCAGGAATGATGGTCATGTGGAAGGTTTTGGATCAGAGTGGGGCCAGGGAACGTGGCCAGATTCATGTCGTAGAAAGAGCGCAGACTGGAGGAGACAAGTGTGGCAGGAAGACCAGTGAGAGACAGGAGCTGGGAGATGAGGGCCTGGGCGCAGGTGGTAGCAGTCAGGATAGAGACCCCAGACAGATTGAGGAGAGTAAAGGAGAGAGGGGAGAGGGTATGGTCATGGGTGACATGAGGTTTCTGTGGAGAGAAGGGGCACACGCTGGCTGTGGCATGTGTTGGAGATGTTTCAGTGTGATGTCCAGTATGCTGGTGGGTTTGTGGGTAGCTGGAGAGAGAGAGTGGACCATGCCTCAGAACCCCTGGAAGGAATTCCTTTTTCCAAAGGTGCTTGCTGAGCACCTGCTATGTGCCAGACTGTTGACATTCAGGAGATGGTAGAAAGTAGGGCAGATGGGAATCACTGTTAAAACCTCTATTCTGAGGCTCGGAGTTAAGCAACAAACCCTGTAAATAAGTACGGTTATACTTAGTAAGTTCCATGGAAACATGATAGCACGTAATAAGGATTGAGAGTTGAGTCAGGGACAATTATAAATGACATGGTGAGCGCAGGCTTTGTTGAGAAGGTGACAGGTGGGTAATGACCTGGAGGGGGTGAGGACCTGAGGGAAGAGGGTTCCAGGTAGAGGTAGCCGCCAGGACCAAGGCTTTCACAAGAGTGAAAGCTTTGTGTATGTGGATCAGTGAGGAGGCCGAGGAGGCCAGGGTGGCCAGAGCCTTGGAAGGGAGGAGATGCGAAGCCATCAGAGGGCTTGGCACAGTGGATGCGCTTCTGTTGTCACCATTCTGGCTTCTGTGGAAGGAACAGACAATGGGCAAGCATGGCCATTGCAGGAGGCAAGAGATGACAATGGCCTGGGCCAGGGTGGTGACAGTGGCATGTTGTGACGGGTTCCAATATGTTTGGAAGATAGAGCCTAGATGGACTGGGCATGGATGAGGGAGAGAGAAAGCCAGGGCTGCCCGTCAGTGTTCTGGCTGTACCTGCTGCTCGCCCAGTGCAGGGAGACAGGCAAGGGGGATGGTGGGCGGGACAAGGAGTGCTGAGTGCGATGTCAGACATCCTAGTGAGGGTCAGGATGGAGACAGGGACAGGAGCCTGCAGATCTGGGAGGAATCTATGCTGGGATTTTGCTTGGAGGAGACTCAGGTCCTGGATCCTTGAGCCCAGTATTTTTTTCTTTCAAACCCAGTATCTTGAGAGCCCTAGATGGCCCAGGTTGTCCTCATTTCCCTGGCATGTCCCTCCAGTCCTCTGCCCAGGTACCCTATGTTGGGGAGGAGAAAGGAGGGTCTGCCCTGGGCCAGGCAGCCAGAAGATAGGACTCTTTAAACTGAGGCCCAGCCCTCCCTCAGGCCTGCTGCGATTGGAGGAACTAGTACGTGGTTTCCTCATCTCCAAGGAGACGTTGTCAGTGAGGATGCTAGATGACAGCCGGGACCCCACACCATTGCTCAAGGAGATCCGAGACGACAAAGTGTCCACCATCATCATTGATGCCAATGCGTCCATCTCCCACCTTGTCCTCCGTAAGGTGGGCCCCCCTCCATCTCTCATTCTGGAAAGAGCCAGGGAGCAGAAACCCGAATGGCTGTCAGCAAGTCACTTAATGCCCAGGGGTCTTGGTAGTGGGGAGAGGTTATTGAGACCCTCTTCTTATTTGCAGGTGCTTTCATGATCATAACGTTTGTCTGCCAGCTTGCCCCCCTCATCACATAGCCCTGGAGGGCACCTCATGTGGGCACCTCTCTTCACCTCTCTGAAGAGAGGACAGTGACAGTTCCTACCTCAGTGACTTGTCGTGAGAGTTAGTGAGTGGCAAGAATAGCGCTTAGTGCTGTACTGGCCCAGGGTGAATGTGCCCAGGTCACAGCCATTAGGAATGCTTTTGGGCTCTGGGCTGGAGTGCTTTGCGTCAGTCCTTAATTTGGCTGTCATTCTATCCTGTAGGCCTGGTGTCCTGAGCATTTTGCGGTTGACTGTCTCAGAGGCACACAAGGAAGGCCTGGAGCACTAGGACCTTCCCCTGTGGACCTGGCACATTCTGTCCACCAGTGACCCCACTCATTAATCATTCATAAGCTTCTATGCTCTTAGTTTTTCTTCATAATCAAATTTGTATTACTTGTCTCCACTTTTTTCTTCTTCCTTTTAATTAAAACCATATATCACCCCTGATTGCAGCCCTTAGGAAGATGTGTGAATGAACTCGTGAGACAGGATGGCTTAGGGACAAGGTTCTGGGCTGGAAGCATGTCAGCCTGGGCAGGGGTTTCCGGATGCTTCATCTGCTCCTAGCTTGACCTGCAAGGCCTATGTGCAAGGCGAGCCCAGCTCCTGCCAGTCAGGAAATGGAAACTGGCACCTTGTAATGTTGCATTTCTCATGGGAGTCTACATGGGACACCCCTGGCGTGGAGAAGGCTTCTAGCCTTATTCTTCTCCAGGACTGTGAGAAAGAGGGTTCCCAAAAATGAACCTCAAGATTTTCTTTTTTGAAGAGTACTTTTCTGGCATGTATGACTCTGTGGCCCACATGACAGTAGTCCTTTTGGGCTACATGAGGGTTAGGGTTAAGGTTCCTGTTGCTGCTCATCCTGTCTCTCTAGGAGGAAGTGTGAATGCCCTCACGAGGGGGCCCCATTTGCTTCTCCCACAAATCTATTTGCCCTACCCCTGAGTACCAGCCAGCATGGTGGGATGCAAGGGACCAAGTCCTTCTGTTCTCTCTCATGTCCTCCCTGCCTTTCTATCATGATCATGATCATGATCATCTCTTAACTGTTTCCCACTAGGTATCTTTTCACCAGGCATACCTCTAAGTCTCCCTTCCTCTCTTGAGTTTCTCACCATTGCTGCCTCTCACACTGTCTCTTGGTCTCTCCTGTATTCTGCAGGCCTCGGAGCTGGGAATGACCTCAGCATTTTACAAGTACATACTTACCACCATGGTGCGTACCAGCTCTTGTCCCCATCACCCTGCCTCCATGCCTGCCCTGTGTGAAGCCCTCACCACCTCCTTTTGGTTCCAGGACTTCCCCATCCTGCATCTGGATGGGATTGTGGAGGACTCTTCCAATATCTTGGGCTTCTCCATGTTCAACACCTCCCACCCCTTCTACCCTGAGTTTGTGCGCAGCCTCAACATGTCCTGGAGGGAGAACTGTGAAGCCAGCACCTACCCAGGTCCTGCGGTGAGCACACACCCAGTCACACTCAGAAATACACTGCGCACAGACACAGGGGATGTCACTCAGATTAGATCATGCGCAGAACTCCTGGGCACTTCCAGAGGCTTTGTGGTACAGTCCTGGGTATGTCTGACCTGTGTCTCTTTCCTCTCCACTGACTGTGCCACTCCAGCTGCACCAGCTTCCTCCAGGGGCCTCAATGCCCCAGGAACGGCTGCACTTTTACACTTTTGCATGTGCTCGTCCTCGGCTTCCCGTGCGCTTCTCCACGGAACCCGTGGCTGCCCCCTCACTGCCAGGTGTTTGCTCAAATGTACCCTTGGTTGTGGAGGAGTCTTTCAATATCCTGGGCTTCTCCAGACATAGTCTTCCTGCACGCATAGTCTGGAGGAGCTACTCCCGCTGGGGTACGAGTGACATGCACATCTTCCCCACTGTCTTCCATGTGTCCTGGGAAAGACACCAGAACCTCTTCCTCCCCCTGAACCATGCCTATGAGAACAGTTGTCCATATGCTTGGGGCAGCACCACAGGGGCCCTTGGGGTGGGAGGATCTCTTGTCTGAGCCGCCTCTTTCCCGTACCTCCCCACCACACCTCCATCCCTCCCCAGCTGTCTGCTGCCCTGATGTTTGATGCTGTGCACGTGGTGGTGAGTGCGGTCCGAGAGCTGAACCGCAGCCAGGAGATTGGTGTCAAGCCGCTGGCCTGTACCTCGGCCAACATTTGGCCCCACGGGACCAGCCTCATGAACTATCTGCGCATGGTGAGCCAGGGGCAGGGGAGAGTAGAGGGGCGGGACAGTGACCACCTCAGGTGGTGGCACTCACTGTGTCCATCCTGCTGCCCTCTGCCCTCTCCCCTCCCTCCATTCCTGCCTGCCACTGCGTCCTGGCTTCCTCCTCATTCCTGTATCTCCTCTCTTCACTCTTGCTGCTCTCTGCCTGTCTGGGCTGCATGCTGTCTTTGGGACTTGTTCCTTGTCTGTTCCTTTGTGCCTTCTGCCTGCGTTTCCTGTGTGCTGTCTTCTCTATGACTGTGAGCCTTCCTGGTCCCTCTTTTCTGTCCCCTCCGCCCTTATCTCTATGCCTTTCTTTAAATGTCTGGTCCCCTCTGGGCCTTTCTGCCCATCTCTGGGACTTGTCACCCCTCCCTCTGCCCCGCCTCCTGCCCTGCTAGGTAGAGTATGACGGGCTGACCGGGCGGGTGGAATTCAACAGCAAAGGGCAGAGGACCAACTATACCCTGCGCATCCTAGAAAAGTCTCGGCAAGGCCACCGAGAGGTGAGCAAGCTTAGGGCAATGCCAGAGCCCTTCAGGGATATGGGTGGGGTGGCCCAGAAGCTGCTGAGTCCCTGGTAGGTCCTGTGCTGATGGTGCCCTCTCTGCTCTCAGATTGGGGTGTGGTACTCTAATCGGACCCTGGCCATGAATGCCACCACCCTGGACATCAATCTGTCACAGACATTGGCCAACAAGACGCTGGTGGTCACAACCATCCTGGTGAGTGGTTGAGGGCTGGGGAAAGGTCAGTAAGGGAAGAGGTCCAAATGCAGGGCCCATCTGTGTCCTAACTCCCCATGATGTGCATAGGATCCTATGCACAGACTAGCAGAGAACATGACTGACGCATCCAATGTCCCAGCTTGTGACCAAGGAAGGCATCACCATCCTAACCACTGCCAGAGGAGGGGAAGGTACAGAATCTGTCATAGGAGCTAGTTTAGCCTTGGGCTTCTGGTCAATGGGAGGTTTCCAATAATCACAGTTGCTAGAATGATCATTTTGTCACATGTACCAGCCTATTGTGTTGATACATGCCAACTTGTGTAGTTTCCATCTTGAAGATGTGGAATTGGAAGATCAGAGAGGTGAAGCAACTAGCCTGGGATCACATGGCAGGTGCATGGCATGGCTAGGACTGAAGGCTGTGTCTCTATGGCTCTAGAGCCTGAGTCTCTAAGTGCTATAGTCTGAAGCTCCAGTCCTCTCCATACTTGAACCCAGCTAAGGACATTGTCTGGTACCCCAGGGGTTGCCGTTCCTGCATTATACAACATCAGAGAAGAAGGGGCCTTGGTGTGGCCATTGTTCACTAAGTACCTGCTCTGCACCAGGTATGGTGAAGCTCTTACCAGGTGTCGCTCTTGAAACCTCACAGCTAGCCTGCAGAATTGGCCTTGTTGTCCCCCTTTTGATGATAAGAAGACAACCACAGAGACCCTGGTGGAGTCTGTGCTTTTGCTACTGTGCCCTGCTGCCACATGCCAGGTTCTGTGGTCAGAAAGGTGGTGACATACAGGGCCTAGACAGCAGAGCTTCCCTGAGAAGCTGGGCCTGGAAGCTGGATGTGCCAGGCAGCCACACTCTTCACTACAGTCAAATCTGTGATGCACTGGCTCCCCGGATCCTTGAGAAACCCTCAACCACGCTGTGAGCTGGGCTGGATCAGAGCCATGAGCACTGATGTTCAGAGGGAGTTTCTACAGGGTTCCACGTGATGTCAAAGGCCCTCAGAAGCAGCAAGTCCCAGGGTCACTCCCTAGGGGGCTCCTGATCTGGAGTGCACCTTATCCCTCTGGATAAGGGCCAGTGAACCTGTTGCAGAGTGACAGATGGCCTGCAGACGGAAAACCAGACACTTGTTAACAGCCTCATCAAAGGTTCTGAAAGCTGACTGGCCAGGAGCAGCCAGCACCGTTGCATGTATGGTCAGTCCCTGAAGCCTCCTGAAAGTCCTTGGGGTCCTTCGTGGGGAGCAGAGTGCAGAAGTAAGGGAGAGGAGTCAGATGCATCCCTTTCTCACACTCTTCCCTGCTCCCCAAAGCCCAAAAGCTAATGTTGTTCTTCTCTTCTTGAGGTTCATTCTTCTCTTGATGGATTGGTTCACTCATTCATTCTGCTAATATTTACTAAAGCTGCTGTGTGCCTGGTCTTACACAAATTCTGGAGTCACAGAAATGAGTCACAGGTGCTCTCAAGTGGCACTGGGGGAGGCTATCCCAGCCTGATGGAGGTGACGCACCTGGACATAGTAATTCTTACCCTGGGTAATAAGGATTTCCCAGAGAAAGAGGGGACTGACACAGCTTTAGAGGCCTGAGGTGGCATCAGGCAAGCTTTTAAAAATTGTGCATAGAGAACATTTCAGGCAGCAGGAGCAAGGACTCAGGAAGTGCTTGTCAGCTCAGCTGAGGAGGCCAGCAGTCTTGGTGGGTATAAGCCAATGTGCTACGTTTTATTCCATCTTTTTTTTTTTTTTTTGGTACCGGGGATTGAACTCATGACCATGTGATTATAAGGCAGGCACTTATGCTGCTGAGCTAAATCCCCGGCCTGCATTCCATCATTTTTGTTTTCCTTCATCTTTTGTGGTACTGGAGTTAGAACCCAGGCCTTTATTTATGGTAGGCAAGCGCTCTGCCATTGAGCCACACTCTGACCTCTCAGCAGCATTTTCTGACACAGGTTTTGGGGTGGGGCTTGTGTCACGCACTTGGGGATTGATGTGAATCCAACTGGGTGCCTGGGCAAGACTTGAGTCAGGGCTCATCTCATTCTCTATGCTGCCTAAGGGCACAGAATGGTGCCTGACACCTGCCATGCAGAGAGAGGACATGTGATAGGTGATGAGTGATGGGACACATGTGCTCTGGGGGCCTGTGGGGCAGCAGGGGTGGGGACTGGGGCCTTTACCTTGGAGCGGGAAGGAACTGATGGGTGTAGGCTGGGACTGTCCCTGGGATGGGGCTGACAGCTCTGCAGCTGGGAGAGGGCGGGCTGGCTTTGAGGCTGAGAGAGCCTGAGGGGCGGTTGAAGGTGTAGAAATCCCAAGGAAATGAGACCAAGCTGGGGCCTTCCCTCCACAGCCCAACCTCAAGCACAGAGTCAGTCCAAGGGACTCTGTTCCTCAGTCCACTACCTTACCTCCCTCTTCAGTGGCTGGTGTGGCAGTCTGAGCTCCTATTCTGGGGGAGACAGACCTCAGTTTATTCTGGGCCCACAATTCAGGTCTTCTAACTACACTGCTTCTAACCTTCATCTGTAAAATGGGTCCAGTGATATACTTTGAGGGGCTGTGGAAGCAACGAAGGCACAAGAGCCTCAGCAGTACTGGCTGGAAGGCCTACTGTGTACTTAGGAGTGCCCTGCCTCCCCGGCCTTGTCCTTGATGAACATAGCAATCATGGTGCTAACGCTTGTGAGATCTTTGCCAGCGTTACTTAGGTCCCCACTACATCACCAAGGTCAGTACCTTTATGACCCTGATTTTCAGACAAAGAAACTAAGGTACAGAAGGGTTAAGTGACTGCTGAAGGTCGCCCAAAAGTGCATAGGGCCATTGGCACAACCTATGTATCTATCCTTTGCTCCACATTGCTTTGATTTCTGCTTCTTCCCGAGTCCTCGGGACTCTTTTCTGAACTTGACACTGCCATCTGCCTAGTGAGTGACCTGAGCAGGTCTCTCCTGCTGCCCTGGTTTTCCTCTTTATAGTGAGGTTATCAAAGTGTTCATAACAGAGTGAGGTAATTGGGGTAGATCAGAGTCATATAAATTATACTCCAGGAAATCATGAACCTGGATTTGGGTCCCAAATTTGTGAAAAGCAGTCAGCTTGTGAGGATGTTCTAAAAGCCATCCTCCTTGAATTTTTAAGACATTATTTATTATTATTATTATATTATTTTGTGCTGGGGATGGAACCCCAGGACCTCAAACATGCTGGGAAAGTATTACACCAAGCCTTAAGAGATTTCGGTTGCAGTGTAATGTGCACATAGAATTTTGCACAGATTGTTAATTACCACTGAATTTTCCAAAACTGAACACGTTTACGTAACCAGCCCTGCACTTCTGAAGCCGCCTTGCCCCGCTTCCATTTACTGACTTGCCCAGGGAACTGCTGTCTCAACTTCAGTTACTGCAGAGTCACTGAGTGCCCCTGCCCCTTTTTTCAGTGATGGTACTGGCGAATGAACCCAGGGCCTTCACACTGAGCTACATCTCTAGCCCTTTTTGTGTTTTATTTTGAGATGGAGTCTCACTAAGTCACCAGGTTGCCTAGGCAAGGCTCAAACTTGGGATAGCTTCTGCCTCAGCCTCCAAAGTGCTGGGTATACAGACATAGCCCACCAAGCCCAGCTTTGTGTCAACCTCACACTGCAGTGCATGTTCTCTTTCATCCAGCTCCTGCTTGACATGATGAGATTCATCCATGTTTTTGCATGTGATTTAGTTTCACTTTTACGTGTTCTGTGTTGTGGATGTGTCTACAGTTTACTTATTCATCACATGTAGATGGACATTTGAACCATTTCTGGGTTTTGGTGTTTTTGCTGTTATGAACAGTACTACTAGGAACATTCTAGGCCAGTGGTAATGAACTCATGGCACACGTTTTCCTTTTAAGATAAAAGGTGTTAATATATGAGTTTTTCCCCCCAACTAAATAGTAGTCAGGTTTAATTGCAGTGTTCGCACCTTGCGATAAATAAATGGGTTTTAGGTTACACTTTAGGCACTCATGTCTACAAAGTTTATTGTCACTGTTCCATGCCACGACTTTTGGGGCATTTTACATTGGTGCTTCTGTTGGGTAAGTTCAGGGAGCAGCGCTGTTGGTTGCAGGTGTGTTTTAGCTTGCATAGATGCATTTTTCACAGTGATTCTACTACTTCATTCCCCTCAGCAATGTGTGATTGAGAATTTCATTTGCTTTTCATTTTCCAATGGCGAGTATATAAAGAGTCCAAGATATGGTGGTTCTCCTTTCCACTTGACCACCTTTATGTGTTTATTGACTATTTAGAAGTCTTCTTTTGGGACATTCTTACTCAAGTTTTTTCTTTCCTTTTCTTTCTTTCTTTTTTAAATGGGCTCTATGACCTTTTTATTGATTTTAGAGTTACTTATACACTCTGGATATACTTCTTTTGTCAGCTGTATGTACTGACAATTCCTTTGTGGCTTGCCTTTTCATTCTCAGTTGTATAATTTTATAAAATGACTAGAGTTTTAATTTTATTGTTCGCTTATCAGTTTTTTTCCTTTGTGGTTAATGCTTTTAGAATTTGAAAATCCTTTCCCTACCCCAAGTTCATGAGGCTAAACCATTGGGTTTTACTTTTGTTTTTTGTGGTGCTGGGGATCAAACCAGGGCCTCACACATGCAAAGCACTCCACCACTAGGCTACATCTCCAGCCCCTTTTGCTATTTGTTTTCTAAAAACTTAATAATTTTTCCTTTTACATTTAAATCTGCAGCTAGGCATGGTGGTACATGCCTGTAATCTCACAATTCTGGGAGGCTGAGGCAGGAGGATCATCCCAACCTGGGCAACTGCATGACTTAGTAAGGCCCTGTGTCTCAAAATAAAAAAATAGAAAGGGGATGGGATGTGGCTCAGTGCAAAAACCTTGAGTTTAATCTCTGATTTGCAGTTGGGGGTGGGGAGGCACTTTTAAAATGTACAGTTCAGCTAGAATTGTCTTTTATAAGGTAAGGGGGTTCAGAATACATTTCTCTCATATGGATATTTAATTTGGCCCATTTGTTAAAACAATCATTTTTCTCTCCCATAGTCTTGTCTTTGCTGGAAATCCATATCCATTTTGATGTGGGTTTGCTAACACTCCAGTCTATTGTCCATTTGTCCATCTTTGCTCTTAATACCATAGTGTCTGAATACTATAGTTTAAACTAAGTGTTAGTAGGTAGGGTAAGTCTACCAATTTTGATGTTCTTCTTTTGGATTCCTTTGGCTCTTCTTGATCCTTTGTATTTCCATATACTTTTATTTCCCTCTTGGACAGAGATTGCTATGTAATTCAGGCTGGCTTTGAACTTACTATATAGCCAAGCTGATCTCAAACTCATAGGAATCCTCCTGCCTCTGCCTCCCCAGTGCTTGAGATACAGGCCTACATCACCATGCCTGCTTATTTCCATATACTTTTAAATAAATACTTCAGTTTTTAAAAATTCATGGCATTGGGAGATAACATAAACCTAAGGAGAACAGAAATCAAAGGATAAAGGGAAAAATCAGCCTCTTTCCCCCGGTCCCTCATTTTCTCAGAGAGTACCATCATTCTAGAAATGTCTGTTGCATGTGCAATCACATCCTCACTCTTTTTTCCACAAAGAATAGCATATTGTGCACACTGTTCTGTAGCTTGTTTTTTTTCCCCTCTTAATATATCTTATAGACTTTGCTATTTTTGTAGTTGCCTGGGATTCTTTTATGACATCGATGATCTCTTTAACTTGTCCCAAATTAGGTTGTTTCACTCTTTGTTCCCATTATGAACACTGCTGCAGTGATTTTCTTGGGCTTGGATTTTTGTGCATAGCTACCCAGTCGTTGGGAGGATGGATTCTTAGAATCTGACTTAGCTGTGTTCCATTGCCTGTCCACAATGTTTGGCTTCACATTCGATTCTCTTTGATGTCTGAAAAACTTGATTAGTGGCCCTTTAAAAGGACGTTTGGTTGTGAAGGCCCAGTGCTCTAAATTGAGTCCTGGGTCACTGCTTTCAGATCCTGAGTTCTGTATGAGGCTCCCGTCGCTGTTTTTGTTTGCGTTAGTTCAGGTCCTGATTGTGAGACTTTAAACCCACGTTCCTCAGTTTTAAATTTGGAGCTTGTCTTGGCATGATGGAGGGATCAAAAGCTTCAGAGTGTACAGAAACAGGATTGTGAATTCTAGCTCTGGCCCCTCTCCCTTCCCACTACCCTGCTTTAGCTGTTTGGCCTTGGGTGGGCACTTTACCTCTCTAAGCCTTGGTTTCTCCCTCTGTATAGCAAGCGAGCTGTATACGGCCGGGCATGGAGTTGGTGCATACCTGTAATCTCAGCTTGGGAGGCAGCGGAAGAGGGTAGCAAATTTGAGGTCAACCTGCACAACTTAGTTAGATCCTGTCTCAAACTACAGTTTCAAAAAGGATTGGGGACATAACTAACCACTCCTGGGATTCAGTCTTCAGAAATGCATGTGCGCGCGCACACACACACACACACACACACAGGGCTGAATGAGAACCTTTCAGCTCTAGTATGGGTAGTTGGCTCAAAGAGTCTTGATTTTTGATTCTTCAGCTTCAGTACCCAAATATGATGCCCCCCTCTGTGTCTTGACTTCTCCCATGTCCACTGCTCTAATTCTGTCCATGTGGGTGCACTTTAACACAGGGTCAAAGAGCAGAACTTTGGAGTCAGAGTGGCTTGTCTTAGTCACTTCTCACTTCACTTCCCTGGACCTCAGTGTCCTCAGCGCTAAAGCAGAGGTAAGAATACCGACCTCCTACACTGATAGAAGAGCTGTCACACAGCAAGCCCACAAGAAATGCTAGCTGCTGCTGCTATTATTAGTATTATCTCACATTCCTGCTCCCAGTTGCACAGTTTTGGATTTGGAAAGGCATCTTGGTAGTAAAAAAAGCATGGGTTTCTCTCCATCCCATCAACCCTTAGCTGTGAACCTTCATGGAATCTAGTCCAGGGCCCATGACAGGACCTGGCCTCATGGTAAGTCATTCTGTCATTGTGTGGCAAACCACTCTAAACACCCAGAGACCTAATAGTGATTTATTATTTCTCATGATTCATTGGGTCAGTTGGGTAGATCTCAGACAGTCTTACCGGGGCTCATGCAGCTGCCAGCCAGCCCGCTGTTGGCTGGCATGCCCAATCCACTCATCCGCCAGCAGGCTAGCCTGGGTTCCCTTACACAGTTGTCCAAAGAGGCTCCTTTGAAGACCAAAGTTCTGAAATCTATGGGCTGGGATATAGCTTGGTAAGTGCAATGTCCTGAGTCTGATTCCTGGTACCAATCAATCCATCAATGAAATCTGCACAACTTCCTTTCTGCCACATTCTTTTGGCCAAAACAAGTCACAAGGCTGGCTTGACTATGGAGTGAGGAAGTGGACCCCATACATTGATGGGCAAGGAAGCAAAGTATTATGTTCACATCTACCATACAGCTCGGTAATTAGGAAAGGTGACAGAGGTCACTTGCCCTCTGTGAGCCGCAGTGTGCACATTTATAGAGAAATGAGTCTAATAATGCTTATTTTAGCGCATGGTCTCTGTGAGGAATTAAAGTGAGGAAACAGAACACGCACAGGGCAAGTGCTCACAGCACAGTAACTGTCATGGATGCCAAAACTTCCCCTGTGTCCTAAGACTTTTTTCCGGTGCTGGAGATTGAACCAAAAGCCTTGAAAATCCTAAGCAAGTGCACTCCTACTGAGCTGCACTCCCAGCTCTTTTTAATTTTATTTCAAGACGGGCTTCAGCTAAGTTGCCCAGGCTGATGTCAAACTTGTGATCTTCCTGCCTGTGCCTCCGAAGGGGCTGGGATTATAGGCATCCACCCTTGCATCTGCTTCCTAAGCCTCTCATTCATCAGTCCAGGGTGGCACTGCATTAACGGCTGTTTAGACAATAACTGCAGCAACATAAATTTCCCTTTCGTCATAGTCATCTTCATGTTCTTGTCTTACTAACATGCGGGATGTTCTCTCTGCTTGCATGTGTGTTTTTTTCTTCTTTTTCTTCTTTTTTTTGGCACATTGGGGTTAGTAAAACCTGCTTGTGCCTCTCAGAAGTAAGCACCAAGGCAGCAAAAGGCCACAGACTGCAAACTGGCAGGTATGTGTGTGCTTGGCCCGTGAAACTTTTTTTTTAAACAGACTGTTAGAATTTGAATTAGTTGCTAACATTTATAATCAGGGGATTTTACAAAACATTCTAGGTTTCCAAGTTCTCTCGAAGTTGCACCATGTGGCATCTCAGGTCTGTTTCCTTCATAGTGGCACAGGGCTGGAGACCAATCCTGGTGAAGGAGACACACTTTGGCCATTGGTGGCTCATGAAGTCAGTTTACTGAGTCACTGCTGGCCCTGTGAAAAGGTGAAGTAGAGCAAAATAAAAAATATTGGAGTGTACTGCCCACGGTCACGAGGGGCCAGCACTGGTTTGTGGAATTGAGACTCACTGGCTGTAGGTGTGTGATGGTGGGGAGTGACTTGCATGGAAGGAAGGATAAACTAACTGTCTCACTGTGGGTCGCAGTAAAATATTTGAAAGTCCTGTTCTAGCCTGGCACAAGTTCTCTCCAGCCTGGCTTTCTGTGAAGATTTCTCCTGTCTCTTAGGCACTTAGGCTGGAGACCAATGAATGTCAGGTTGTCTGTAGAGATTAAAATGACTCCCTGCAATCTGCTAGAGGCTGGCAAGGTTCATGTGGTTTTTTTGTTGTTTTTTTTTTCCCTCTAGCTGGCAGGCCTGTTTCCACTTTGAGCAGTTTTCCCCCCCTGGTCCTGGGGTTTGAATCCAGAGCCTAGCAATGAGTTACATCCCCAGCCCTTTTAAAATTTTATTTTGAGACAAGGTATCCCATGTTGCCTAGGCTAGTCCCAAATTTGTGATCCTCCTGCCTCAGCCTCCTAAGTAGCTGGGATTAACATTTCAAGCATTTTTAAGTGAAGAGTATATACAGTGAATCTGTCATCCTCCCTCTTTGAGCAGATTCCTGATGTAGCTGCCTGTTCCAGGTCTCCAGCACCACCTGGGTCCCCAAATCCCTGATTCAGCTCTAAAATGCCAGCCTCTTAACTGCTGTCCTCTTTTGCCCACCTAGGAGAACCCATATGTCATGCGCCGGCCCAATTTCCAGGCTCTGTCGGGGAATGAGCGCTTCGAGGGCTTCTGTGTGGACATGCTACGGGAGCTGGCTGAGCTGCTGCGCTTCCGCTACCGCCTGCGGTTGGTGGAGGATGGGCTGTATGGGGCCCCTGAGCCCAACGGCTCCTGGACTGGCATGGTTGGCGAGCTCATCAATCGGGTATGGCTGGGCTGGGGCTGGGCACAGGGCCATGAAGCAGGTAGGGAGGGTGGGCAGGCAGCAGCCTAGCAGATAGCATAGGGAGCCTCTCCACCATCCTGGCCGATGGTACCAGTGCTGGGTACCTGTACCTGAGTACACCATGGATTTGGATGAAGATGGGCGATGGTGTGCCACTTCCCTGTGTCTCACTTTGTTAAATTCACTGGGTTAGTTGGTGCTCAAAGATTTGTTGAAGCTGGACATGGTGGCACATTTCTGTAATCCCAGAACTCAGGAGGCTGAGGCATGAGGATCTCTGTGAGTTCGAGGCCAAATGGGGTGACATAATGAGTCCAAGGGCAGCCTAGACTACATAACAAGACCTTATCTTGAAAAGCAAATAAAGATATGTTGAATGACTTGACAGCGATGTGGAGAAGGGATCAGGCCAGGGTCTGTGGTGGTCAAGAGAGGCCTCCTGCACAAGTTGAGGCTAAGAGCAGGGGCTGCATCCTGTGCACACTCACTGCACCCAGCACCTGCTGCAGAGAGCTGGCGTCCTGCAGATTCACATCCACTCGCCCAGTAGGTGTTCAGAGCTCCTAGCAGGTGGCTCGCCTCTCAGTCAGGGTTATCAGTGGAGAGCACTGAGGATCTGTGTCCTGCCTCCAACAACTCACAGTCCCTTAAAGACACAGGAAGCAAATGACCACAAGCCAGATTTAGGAGGGCTGGAATGGAGGAAACTCAGAAGAGGGGCCCACTGCGGGCGTGTCACCAGCCTGGGCACCCAGGGTGGGCTCCCCAGGAGAGGCGATGCCCTGACTGATTCACAAAGACTGCGAAGCAGCAGATGAGGGGCCCAGCAGATAGGAATGTGCTTGGGGCAGAGGAGAGGGCACTGGAGGAAGTAGGGGGCCCTCGTGGGTGGGACTTGCATGGAGGTGAGCAGGGGTGAGAGGCAGGGCCACGGGAGGTAGGAGGAAAGTGTACAGGGGGAAGAACGCTTTGGAGTCCAACAAACCTGGGGTGAGTGATTTCTCTGAACCTCAGTTTTCTCTTCCCAAAGGTGGGGGTCCTACCCAGTGGCTCTGTGTTGAGGTGAATGTTTCAGGCAGCAGAGGCAAGATCCTCATGCATTGCTTGTCAGACAGCAGGAGGGCCAATATGGAATATTTACTTCAGGCAGAGAAACCAGATGGGCAGGTGCCCAGGGAAAGGACTGTGCCACATAGGCCCCTGGCTAGGGCACGCCCAGAGCTAGCGTGGAGAGTGGGGAACTGCTGCCAGGAACAGTCGGGGTGGCCTTGACATTGGACTTGGCTGAGCACACCAGCGAATCTCACCTGGTTGTCTCTCCCATGCCAGAATCTACTTCATCTGAGCCCCTGAATGTCACCAGAGTAGACACGAGCAGGGCACTTTGCCCGACAAGGACATTTATCCTTTGGGCACCAATTTTCAAAAATTATTTTGAACAGCAGAACTTCTCCAATTGAAAGCTTCTTCAGAATCCTGGACCAAAGCATAATTGCCTTGATGAAGGTGGAGGCAGGGGGGCCCCTGAGGCTCAGCTGCTTGGTCTCCCTATCTGACCCCCCAGGCAGTCCCCGAGGCACTTCCCTGGGAGGCTGCCGGCTGGAAAGCTTCTGCTTCAGGGTGTGTTTTAAGGATTGAAGCCCAAAGAGGCACCTAACGAGACAGGGAAGGAGGACCAGATCCTGTAACCCTGGGTCTACCCAACGGCCAGGCTTGCCCATGCCTGTTTCTGCAGCTAGGTCTTCAGTCATGCAGGCTGAGAAATTTTCTTTCATCATGGGGCTCCCATATATAAGCAGGCTGCAAGGGAGTGGCCCCCACTGCAATCCCCCCACTATAAACAGGGCTGCAGTTCATTCATCAGCAGAGAAGAAGGTCAGCTTTAACCTTTGTACCCCTGAGTCTCTCTGGTAGGGTGAGGGAGAAGATTTGGTGCCTGGGGTAAGCTTTCATGGTTGGTTGCTGTGATGTGACCCTGAGTCTTGAGTCCTGTTTGACCCTTGGCTCCACTGTGTATTAGCTATGACCTTGGGCAAGTTACTTAACTTCCCTTTAACTTAGTTTCTTCACCTGTGAACCTGGGGTCGCAGTCCCTGGCATGTAACATGGGTATGAGCCTGAAATGAAAGAGTCCACACCAGAACAGGGCCTGGTGGGTAAGGGGGCCCTGTGTGCCTGTATTCAATGATTCCTTTTTTTTTTTTTTTTTTTTGTAATACTGGGGATTGAACTTAGAGCCTTTGCTCTGAGCTACATCTTTGGTCCTTTTAAATTTTCTCTTTTTTGAGACAGACAGGATCTTGCTAAGTTGCTAAGTTGCCCAGGCTAGTTTGTGTTTGTGATCCTCCTGCCTCAGCCTCCCAGAGCGCTGGAATTACAGGCATGCACCAGCACGCCTGGCTGTATTATTGTTCTCATTCTTGTCAGCATGGCCAGCCAGCTCATGCATGTGCTCATATGCTCACCTGTCTGTTTGCCACCCAGCTAGTATTTATTGATCACTTCCTGTTTACCAGGCCCTGTGGTCTACCCCAGTGATGTGGTGAACAAGTCAGACTTGGCCCTGTGGTGAACTCCTAAAGAGTTCGGACCTTAGCAGGTCCATGGGGTGCTCTCAGAGTGCTGAGACCTGGCTTCCGTGAGAGGGGGGCAGTGGGGGCAGCAGGGCCAGCAAGGAGGCTCAGGTGAGACTGTGAGCCTGGGGCTGGGGCACAGCCATGTTGAAGACTCAGGGAGGGCGCAGAGCTCGGCGCTTGGCGACTGCTGGTGTGGGGGTGCGGGAGGAAGGAAGGAGGCGGTGGCGAGTTGGTGTGTGCTCTTCCCGTGTCTGGCTGGGGCAGCTGGTGATGACATTTAGGGAGAGAACAGTGGAGGAGGAGCAGACTAAGAGCACACAGAAGGGTGGGCCTGGCCTTGCTGAACCTATGCTGCTTGCTGTAGGGTGGCCCGGCCTGCAGAGGCACGTGGGCATTGTCACCTTGTCACCACAACAGCAGCAGCTGCTGTTGGTTGACTTCACACCATGTGCCAGGCACATTCTGAGGATTACTTGCTTTGCCCTTGTGATGATCCTTCATGGCCCAGAGGATCGCTGCCAACGTGAGAGCTGGGGCTCGGCAGCAAAGGGACCTGCCACCAACACACGGGACTGCACATGTTCCTGTCGCAGACCCCCAGAAGGTACTGGGGAAGCCTGGGATAGTCCAAATAATGCTCAGCATTCAGGACCAGCCCGGAACTTGTCTTAAGTTTTCTGACTTGTGTAATTGACTCATTTCCTCATAACCTTTAGTGAGAGAGGGACTGCTATTAGCCACATTTTCTCAACTGCACAGAAAGACATTAACATTCCCTGCCCAAGCCTCACAGCTAATGATTGGGAGGCCAGGACAGCACCCCAGTGGGCTGGCCCAGAGCTGGAGAGTGACTTCCAGATGGAAGACAGCCCACGGTACTGGCATCTTCCCACCCTACCCACCTTTGGCCAGGGATCCTGGGCCAGTCTCAAATTATGGTCCATTTATTCCACCCAGTGGCTGCTGCTGGAATTGGCCTTCTCCCTTCCTGCCTCTCTCACTGGCCTCCTCACTGGCTTCTTGGCTTCAGGACTCTGTACTCTAGTTTGTCCTTCAACACGATCTCTCTGCAGTGCAAATCTGATCCGTCCCTTGCCTGCTTTACCAAAGTTCTGTGTGCCTTAGCAAAGTCTGCACCTTCTAGCCTGGCTCTCAAGAGCAGAGCAGCTGTCTCAGGTCCAGACCGAGGGAAGAGTTGAGCTGTGATGTAATCATGGCTGGCCCTTGGCCATTCTGTGGCAGTTCTGGAGCTGGGATGACCTTCAAGAATATCATCTCCCCTGGAGGCAAGGGGCTTTATGCTCCCACTAACATGTCAGTGGACAGTGCCCTTGGGAGGGTCAGGACCGAGGGTGAGGAACTGTCTCCTGTTGATGGAGCTAGGAGCCATCAGCCACCAACAGCTTGGGCAGCTGGGGGAGTGAATGCTCTGGCCCTGAATTAGGGCCTGGGTGACCACAGCTTCCATTACCACAACACACTAACTGGGAGCCAGACAGCCAGCTCCAGGTTCCCACTGGTCCCCCAGGATCCCTGCCAAGCCACTTCATCTCCCTGAACCTCAGTTTCCCCTCTTGAAATGGTGTTGGTGTTACTCCCACCCAGAATTTTGGGGGGTTAAATGAAAGCATTTGCAAAGAAGGCCTGGTCCATAGGTGGTCAGTACTGATGGTCTTCACTAGTGAGATGCTGTGTCTAGGAATGTGCTTAGAAGGACAGGCTTTGGACTTGGGTAGCCCTGGGTCCAAGTTTGCACTTATTTGTTCTTTACTGGTTGTGTGACCTGTAGGCATGGCTGCTCCTGTCTCTAAAAATGGGGAATAATGGCTCCAAAGTGATAGATGAGGTCAGTACAGGGCGCAAATGCTGTCATGACCAGGACAGTACCTACCCACTTCACTGGTGGCATCCTCATCTGGGGGTGGAGCCTTGTCTGCTTAGCTCTTCATCCCTGCATGGCACATACTAGGTGCCCAATAAGTTATTATTGAACAGATGACTGATTCTGTCAAGGGGTCTGCAGAACTGCCACCATGGTCCCTCCATGTAGTGGGAGACACACCAGCACAGTTTTTCCTCAGCTGAGAAGAGTGCATAGTTTCAGGTTTCTTGCTTACGGTCCTCATCTGGCCCCGTCTCCAGGGGTTGCATCAAGTCTTTTAGATTGGCATTTTCAAATAGTAAGTTGTGTTTGTCTTCTAATTCCAGATTTTTTACATATTGAAAAAAAATCAGAGAAGAAAAGGAATATCATTACAAGTTATCTCATGTTATATATAGATTTTTGAACCCTTAATTTAAAAAAATGTTATTATATTACGTTTCAGGTTATAAAATAATATATATATTAAATATAATTCCATTTGCACAAAATGTATATGCATAAAAAAAAAATACTGTGTAAGTGTTGCCACATGTCATTGAAGGCTGTCACCTGGCTGGGGAAGTTGCTGAGTGGTAGATGTGTGCTTCGTATGTGTGAGACCCTGAGTTCAATCCCTGGCACTAAAAACAAAAAAGTTGTCATAGACCATTTAAAAGCAGCCTCTTAGCCGGTGCACACCTGTAAGGAGGGAGGCTCAGGAAGGAGGACTGAAAGTTTGAGCCCAGCCAGGGCAATTGAGTGGCTTAGTCCCTGTCTCAAAATAAAGAAAATACAGTGGAAGGGAAAGAAACTATTCAAAGGGAAAGAACAACTGGGATGGGGGAAAGAAGAAAAGATGGAAGGGGAAAAGGAAACAAAAGCGATGGCAAAGATAATCATATCACTAATTCTGTTAGTTCATGGAAAGGAACAGTTAGTGCTCATATTGTTTGATTAATTTTGCATGCCTGTGTCTGGCAATCTGAGCAACTATTTTGAAGATAACAATATGCAATATAACAACCATCATTAATTTCCCAGCTTGTTTTGAAATCCTGTATCACTGTTGTTTTGGTTGTTGTTTTTTTGTTTGTATGCTTTTTGATTTTTCTGTGTTTTATTCTCTTTTAAAAAAAAAAAAAAGGAAAAAGGTCTGGAGCTATAAGTCAGAGTGAAGACCCTGGACTTAATCCCCAGTCTCTTACTTGCCCAGATTACATAATTATATATGTAATCCCAGTGTGATACACAATCAAGCAGTAGGAAAGATGAGAAAACAGAAAGGGCCAAGCATTTGGCTCAGTGGTAGAGTGCCTGTAGGGGAGGTCTCCAGGGCCAGAGTGGTGAGACCCACTGGGAAGAGGTCACAGGATAAGGACTTTGTCTGTGTGCCTCGCTTCTGTATCCCCTTTGCCTAGCACAAGCTGACACTTACTTAGCAGGTGCTCGGTAAATTCTTGCTAATGAGCAGACAGACCTGGGGAAGAGTGTTTTCCAGACAGAGGGCTGTGAGTGTAAACCCTGGACACAGGACTGAGCTTGCCTGTGTCCAGGAAGCAGGGAAGGGGCTGGGCCAGGCTGGGTGAGACGAGAGACCAAGGGAAAGTAGGGGCAGTGAGGTCCAAGGGAGGGCTCAGATCACCAGTTGGTGGAGTCTGGTAGATGCAGGTAAAGTGTTGGATATTATTTTTATTGTGTTGCAAAGCTATTGTATAGTTGAAGTGGAGTGTGATTTTTTTGTTCCTCTTTTTTTATTGCAGTAAAATTTATCATAAAATTAACCACTTACAGGGTGCATACAGTTCAGTGACATTTGGTATATTCTCAGTGTTGTGGACCATCATCTCTCTAATTCTAAAACACTTTCACAACCCCCAAGGAACACCCTGGAGTCACTGAGCAATCACTCATTCTCCCTGTCTCCCCAACCCCCTGGAAGCCACCAATCTTTCTGTCTCTGTGGATTTACCTATCACAGATATTTTATATAAATGGAGTCATCTGGTACATAGGTGCTTTCTCCTCCTCCTCTTCCTCTTTCTCCTCTTCCTTCTTTTCCTCTTTTGCTTGCATCGAAAGGCTTCTGTATGCTGGGCAAGTGTTCAGCTACTGAGGAACATCTCACCACTACCATCACTCCTGGCCCCTCCTGTTTTTTATTGTTTTCTTTTTCTTTTTTGAGATGGTCTCCTATATAGCACAGGCAGGTATTGAACTTCATCCTCCTAGCTCAGCCTCCTGAGTGCTAGGCTTACAGGCCTAGCCGGTATGGGTATGTGGCCTTTTGTGTCTGGATTCTTTCAATTAGGCATGATGCTTTCAAAGTTCATCCACATTGCAGCATGTATCAGTACTGCATTCTTTTTATGGCAAAATAATATTCCATTGTATGGATGTACCACATGGATCTTTTAAATTGCTTAAAAATGATCATTCTGGCCATTCTCCTGAGAAACAGTTATAAAGTGAAGGAGAAGAAACAAGATATTCTACATAGGAGGTTGTTGGCTGAGAGAAGGGATGGACAAGAGACCTTATTGGCTGGGGCTTGAGTGGCTGGGCTGCCAGACTGGACTTCCATAAGCAGTTTAGGGAGACTGCAGGTCTGGCTGGGCCAGCTGGATGAGTCGTAAGGCTGGTTTCCACCACAGTGCAGCTGGATATAGATTCTTTGAGATGTTTGTTTGAAATTCAAAGGAAGATGTAGAGATTCCACTGAGTGATGGGGACAAGAATTATTTAACTCACCCCCTACTGATAAATACCTGGGTGGTTTCCAGTTTGTGCTAGCATAGGCAATGCCCCTATCAACTTGGCCCATGGAGTTGTGGGAATGTCCCTGAGGGATATATTTTAAGAAGTGGAAGTCATGGGTCAAAGGGTATGAGTAGTTTTTAAGTATGTACTGCCAAATGGTTGTTCAAACAAGTTCTATCAATTTATATTCCCACCAAAAGTACGTGAGAATGTCAAACGGCCTATACTCTTGCCAACAGTGGGTATTATCAATCTTTCAAAAAAAAAATCTTTGCCAATCTGAAAGGCCCCAAATAGTACCTCTTTATTTTAACCTAAACAGAATGTTACATTGATGTGTATTAATCTGCTTATGGCTGTTCTGTTATTTATTTAAAACATCCTTTATATTTTTTTCTAAATTTTAAAGCATGTGCTGTTATAAACAACCACAAACAAACATCTTTATGCACAAAAGCTTTGCCTGCATTGCAGCTTATTTTTATTTATTTATTTTCTTTTTTAAGCCTGGGTCTTGCTATGTTGTTCAGGCTGGTCTCAAACGCTTGGACTCAAGCCATCCTGCTGCCTCCTTCATCCAAGAGGCTGAGACTACAGGTGCACAGCATTACCTAGTGTATTTTCTTTAGATTGATTCTCCACTTAGAATGACTGAATGGCTCTTTTTTTTCTATTGTTGAATTCCATTGTAGAATGACGGTACCAGTTGCTATACAAGGTCCTTCTCAGCATTGCATATTTCAGTTGGCTTGTAGTGATAGTCAATCCCCTGTTATTTTTATAGGCAGCAAATCATTTTGATTATTCCTGCTTTGAGTGGTATACTACAGTTAGGCTTATGTGGTCAGGTGATTGATAGTGTCCAAGCTCAACTTCAACTCCAAATGGGCCTGACAAGGCCATGGACTCTCTGCTTTCCCAGGTCCTGGCTTTATAATTGAAATACACATACATGGCAGTCTGTAGAACCCTACATTGGTGCACTGACCCGTGGAGCCAGGGCCATTATGGTAGAAAGAGCTGAGTGGAAACCCCTACAATGCCTGTCTTTCCCAGGATGGTAATTCAAAAACAATTCTACATCCTTTGGGGTAATTGCAGAGATTAGTGCCACCGTTAACAGCTTGAAAGAAGCAGGGGTAGTGACCCCACCCCCATTCAGTTTGGCCTGTGCAGAAGGCAGATGGATCTTGGAGAGTGTCTGTAGGTTATTATCACTGTAATCAAGTGATGACTCCAATTGCAGTTGCTGTCCCACATGAAGTATCTTTCCTGGAGCAAATCGACACAGCCCTTGGCAGCCAGTGTGAGCTAGTGACCTGGCAATGGCTTTTCTCTCCATACCAATTTCCAAAGACCACCCAGCAGCCTCGAGGGCACATCACAGCTTTGCCTCGGGGCAACATCCGCTCTCCCACTTTCTGCCATGATGCAGGCTGCTGAGAACTTGATCTCAGGAATCCTCACAGTCTCACTGATCTGCATTGACAACATTATGCTGGTCGGATCTGATGAGCAGGAAGTAGTTTTGTCAGAGGAACTGACAAAAAAACCCCAAAAACTCTTGTTGATTTAAGTCTGGTCCAATCTGGAGATGAAAATACCACCAGTTACTTTACTAGAATCATTAGTGGAGCAAAGAGGATTTAATATAAAGTATTGTGAATGAAATATAAAGTTGTTAATAGGCTAATGAAGGATAAAAAGAATATCAGAGTCACGCAGGTAGCAACTGCAGGAAGCAGCTGCCAGGCTTAGGACTAAGGCAATAAAAGGAAGGGTTGAAAGAATAAAACTTGGAAACCCAGAGTAAGGTCCTACAGAACTCAGACTTCAGGGTCTGAGGAAGGGCCTGTGTTTGCTTGGTGCTGGTAACCTCTGACAGGTTTCTGGATGCCGATGGCAGCTTATACATTGAATTGTGCAGCTCCAGTCCACTCACCTTCCATTCAGTCCACACAGCTTTTCCTTTCTAGTGAAGTCTAGTACATATGCCAGTTCTGCAGCGAGTCCAAGCTGTTTGCAGGCTGATCTTCCCCCTGGGCCTGATAACCCACCAGATCCACAGATCTTCGAAGGGCTGGTGGCAAACAGAATGCTGTATGGAGCTACAGCAGGCACCAGTAGGTGACTCATGGGAGCAAAGCCATGCCATCTGCAGTTAACCGTTTCCCTTAGAGAACAGCTTAGAGAGACAGCTTAAGGGCTGTTCTTCCTGGGCCCTGCTAAGATGCAGCATCTGACCATGCCTAGGTGTGCCAGTAGGGACTAAGCTCTTATCCGGACCTAGGTGTGTCCTGTCTGCATTGGTCCAATTCTGCCAGGGGCAAGCCATGCAGGTATTTGAATGAAGAAAAAAAATTTTTTTCTAGGTATAAATTTTGTTAACTAGGTAAGTCCAAGTTGGGAGTTCTGACTCCTCGCTTTGAAGGCCCAGGAAGTACATGTTTTTGACTTTCAGTCCCTTCTGTCAACCACTCACCCCTTCTGTTGTCTGGAGAACAGACAGTACTCAACAAGTGGGCAGGCTGTGTCTCAATAAAACTTTATTTACAGATGCACATGGGCTAGGCTAGCCCCGCTCCCAAGTGTCAAGCAGAAGTGACTGCATTCCCCTGCCTCCCCGACCTTTCCTTTGTATTAGAGATTCTTTGCATTAGAGATTGAATCCAGGGCATTTACACTGAGTTACATCCCCAGTGCTTTTTGTTTATTTCTTTAGATTTTGAGATCATCTTGCTAAATTGCCCCATTGCCATCCTCCTGCTTCAGCTTCCCAGAGTGCTGGAATTACAGGCATATGCCACCACGCCCGGCTGTATATCCCCAGTTCTGACAGAACAAAGGGAAAAACTTAAACAGTTAGAAATTTAGAAAAGGGGTGAAACTGAAGTCCTGAAGAGAGCACCTGCAGCTAACACTGGCGTCCCCTAGAGGGGCCGGATGGGGCAGGCTCTGCAGGAAGAAGAGGTGGGCTTGCAGGAAGAGGCAAATCAGTTTCTGCTGCTGCCTGGAGCATCTTAGCAGGCGGGAAGGGTGAGGCTGAGGAGCCTGGAAGGAACAGACTCCCTCACACCTGCATCCTCCTGTAGCGCCCCCTACTGGTGAAGCCTGACAGCAGCTGGCAAAGCCGGACAGAGGGTTACAGTAACCTATCACCGAGGTTGAGTTTGGAGCAGAGAGACAATCACAAGTACTTTGACTGGCTTTTGGGCACTTAAATGAACCCCTTACACTGTCATTTCTAATTTGGATTCTTCCTGGTTTCATTCCAAAGATTAAACAACTGTCTGTGTCCCATTGTGGGTAAAACGGAGGTGTTTATTAAGGGGGGGGGGAAGACCTCTAAAAAAAGAGGTGTTTCTGCAGAGAAATGAGGGTGAGCTGGGGATGACAGGGGGTTCCAAAGGCTCTAAAAAGAGCCTAGAATGGAATCGCAGCGTCAAAGGATCCCTCTGTCCTATATTCAGAGCAAAACCCAAATGGATCCTCTCTCTCCACCTCCACTGCTGCCTCTCATCTCCCTGGGCATCTGCTGCTAACAGCCTGGTCCCTGCGTCCCTCTGTTGCCTGTGGTGTGTTCTCACAGCATCCACATCATGTCCCCTCTGGCTCACACTCTCCAACAGGATGTCCTTCATTGCCTTTGGGGTAAAAGCCTCACCACAGACCGGGCCTGAAGACCTTAGTGCTCTGGTTCCACCCTGTTGCATTTCCCACCTCTGCAGTTCTGCTGCCTCCTCCCTGAAGGCAGCAACCTTGGCCTCTCACCCCAGCCATCTCTTGTCTTGCCCATATTTCCTTCAGGTCAGACCTCCTCACAGCCGAGACTGTACCCAAAGTAGTGACTTCAGCTGGCCTCCACAGCTTTGGTTTTTATTTTGTGTCATAGCCCTTGTTACCATCAGACATCGTGTGTTCATGTTCATGGCTGTATTCCCAAAGCTAGAATTGTATGTGGCCATTGTGGGCTGATGAGCCAAGATTTGCTTAGTAGCTAAATGAATGAATGAACAAATGGAATGGGCAGAGTCACTGCAATGCAGGGACAGAGGGTGAGATGGTAGGGGATGAGGCAGGCTAGGTTGTAGGAGCCATACAGAGCAGAGCTTAATAGAGGGACGGGGTGGTCATGGTCTCTTGGGGCCAGGTGAGGATTTAATTGATGTCTGAAGAATGACGTGCATTATTACAGCATTTGAGCAGGGGGATGGAGTGACCGGATTGTATCTTACTGAGATGCCTCGAGCTACTAGCTGAGTAGCCCAGGAGCTTTCCAGTCAGAGATGATGGCCAGGGCACGGTTAGGCAGAAGAGGCAGAGAGGAACAACTCAATTCCACAAATGTTTGGGGCCACAGTCAGGAAGGTCCTAGGGTGGGAGAAGGAGATAGCTGTGTGTGGGATACCCTCCAGCCCTTTCCAGAGATGGGGTCCAGGAAGATGAAATTTAGAGCAGTGCTGAGTGACAGGGTGGAAGCTAAGGCTGCTGTAGATCCCTCAGAGGTTCTAGAACTTGCTTGTCTCTCTGGAGCCTGGCAGCATTCATTTCCTGTGTTTCCTGGGAACGAGGGAGGGGTCACAGCCAGACCTTACCTCAGATGTCTCCAGCCATGGAGGGAAAGGACTGCAGAAAGAAAAGCCCCTCAAAGGGATAATGGTCCCAAACCACTGGGGCTACTAGATCTAGTTACTTGCCCTTTCTGTGCCTCAGTTTCTTAGCAGGTTGAGTGGTGGAAATGGTGCCCTTCTGCTCTTGGGGCCAATGGAGCCACTCCACTGCGGAACCAGGGAAGAAGTCTCTACATCTGACAGTGGCTGAGAGGCCCAGGAGGCAGCAGGAAACTCCTGGGGCTTCAGCAGAGGAGGACGGAGTGGGATGTGCAGGGTACATTGCTCTACACTGGCCCCTGGGCTGTGCTGAGACTCACAACATATCCAGTCCTCTCTGCCTTTGAAAGGCCTGTGGTTTTATAGCACAGGCAGGAAGGCAAACATTTTCCAGGTTGACGCGAGACATGTGGTATCCAGATATGTGGAGGCCCTGGAAGGGATCCCAGAGGAAGGAAGGTATGGGGTGCCCCCAGAGGGTTGGGCCAGGCTATGGGAGTGGCCTGCTCAAAGGATCAGTGGCCAGAAGGAAACTGGCAGGAGAGAAAGATGGTGAGTGGCCCAGGAATGGGAGCAAGGGTGGGCAGAGAGCTGTGCATGCCATTTGGAGGCTGGATATGGCCAAAACCAAGCGGCATTTGTGGGGAGCCTCCTCTGTGTAGGCTCTGGGGACTGAACAGGCCAGGAGCTTATCATGTAGTGGGGAACACAGCCCATTCCTAAGTAACCAAACTGTAAATCAGGGAAATAGATAATATGAGAAAGAGGACTTTTGGATGGGTGCAAGTTAAGGTCTGGAGGCTGCTGTGGAGAAGGCAGAAGGGGTGAGGCCCGATTTAAGCCTCCAGTAAAGAGGAGCTGGGAAGGACCAAGTGTGAAGGCATCAAGGTAGGAAACCAACCTGCTGTATCGAAGAGCAAGGAGCAGGTCGTAGTGCCTGAAGCAGGGTGTAGAAGGGGGGCAGGTGATGAGGAGAGGCTGGTCCAGCAGGTGGGTCCCAGCTCAGATAGGGCTCCTGGACCATAACAGGGTTTTGCCTTGATAATGCCATAAAGGTCTTCATCAGGGGGAGATCCCTTTGGCTCATGCATGGAGAACAGACTAGGGGTTTATGAGAGGCAAAGGGGGTGCTGAAGAGGCAAATGCAGTTGCTCTGAGAGGCACAGCAGAGGCGTGGGCTGGGTGGTGGAGGTGGAGAGAAGTGGGCAGATATAAGTGTTTGGAGAGCAGAGTCCCTGCCTTTGCTACTGGAAGGAGGGGATGCAGCTGGGCTCAGCTGTGGCTGAGAGGGCTGGCGGCCAGAGAGGGCTGCATGGAAAGAAGCATTGGAGCCCTGAAGACCTCTGAGGAAGTGGGGTGCTGAGCACATGGCCTGAGGACCACCAGGGCCCACCCGAGCCCATCTGAAAGGCCAGTGCTCCCTCTGCTCTGAAATGAGGACTTGGGCCTCCAGGGAAGCCTTACAGGGACCGACTCCTGGGTGCACAGGAATAATGGGATTCCCGCATCCGCTGGGATTGTTCCCACGATGATTCATACCTTAGTCACAGACGTGGCCAGTGCACAGGAAAGGGAATAACCACTCCACACCTAGGAATTCCCGCAGGTATTCTGAGAACCCAGCTGGGTTTGGGCCTCTGCCACACACGGCACTCCTAGGGTTTGCCGTGGAGCTGAGCAATCTCTGTGTGCCTGTTACATTGGACTGGAGCCGTCTCTCCCTTGGACCCTGCATTTGGTTTTTTGTTTGTTGGTTTTTTATCCCCCCTGCATTTGTTTGTTTTGTTTGTTGCATTTGTGGGGCCTCTCTCTGCTCTGGTTTACCGTTTGGGTGAGTGTCTACTCTCTTTTACACTTTCTTGTTTTGGGATCCGTCTTTTTTTCTCCCTGGTACTAGATTCCATTTGGAGTCCGTCTGCTTCCTCCTTGACCTTGGGTTTTGTTTTCAGCCTGTGCCACTTCTCTGTACCCTTTGGCCCTATTTCATCTCCCAGTGACCTAGGCTTGTGTTCTTGTGTTTCGATCCCCTGCCTCCTATTCTTGACTGTGTTAGGTTTTGAGTTTGGGTCACCTGTCCGTCACCGGGACTGTGCTCTGACACTGTGCTGTGAGGGGCCTGTGCCCACTGCTTGGCTGCCGGCTGGGCTAGAGCCTGGGTGACCTCTCCACTGGCTGTGGTGAACTCTGACCTGCCCCTGTCTCTCTGTCCCGGGTTCTGTCCAGGCCTTTATTCCCTTTGTGTATTCTATCAGCTCATTGAGGACCTTGGCTTTTTTATTTCAGCACCCTAGGGAGCTCTTCTTGGATTTGGGATTAGGGCTCCCTCCATCTCCAGCATCAGGATCCAGGGAATGAAGTCAGGGTATCTGGGAGGGGACAACCTGGGAATCTGGTTCTTAACTCAGGACCAAGGGAGCTGTGGGAGACATGGCACCCAGCCCCCTCTTTATAGGTGCACAGACTGAGGCTCGGAGATGTGAAGGCTCCTGCTCAAGGTCCTGCTGTAAGCTGGAGCAGAGCCAGGACTCCCTGCTTCTTGCCTGCTGTCATGTGCGTGTGAGTGTAGTGTGTTTTTGCGTGTGTGTGTGCGCACATGTGCATGAGCTGGGCCCTGATGGACTGTGCCCTCTGTGTCTCTGTTCTGCTGAGCTGACATGTGAGTGGTGCATGCTGCTGCTTCAGCCTGTGTCTTGGCACATGTGTGGTTGTGGTGTGTTGAGCACAGGTCAGTGGTGGCATGGACTGGCTGTACAGTGCTTGCACATGTAATGTGTGTGTGTGTTGGTCTACCGGAGGATGTGTGAAATACAGGTTTTTAATTTTCTCCAGCTTTGCGTCCAACCCTCAGATATAGGCTGGCTACTGTCCCTTTGAGCCAGAGTGAAATGTCCCTTTTGAATCAGCCAGTGCATTCTGAAAGGGGTTCAGAATATATCAGCCAGGCCTCAGCCAATACCTGCACTCCATCTCATCCTTTTCCACTTTAGACCTGGACCCCAGCACCTCTGGCCCGCAGGCACGAGTGCATCCTCCTCCAAAGTCTTATCAGCTGAGCTGTTTCCTGGTCCTATGGGCAGGAGGTGGCATCAAACATCTATATCACTAGTGTCTTCCAGGGTCAGGAAAGCAGTGTTTATGCCCTTCCCTTGTGGTCTGTAGCTCCTGCTTTTACTCACTGGTACCTCTGCCCTTCTGAGACTCGGTTTCCTCATCTATCAGATGAGCTAGGCATGGCTCAGCTTTTAGGAGGAGTGTACAAGATAATATGTGAAGTGCTATCCAACTTGGAGCTTAGCACACAATAAGCACTTAATAAATAGCACATAGTAAGTGCTTAATAAATGGCACATAGTAAGTGCGTGATAAATGTCACCTGTTACTAAATATTACTACAGAAGAGGTAAAACCAAGGCCTAAAATGGGTCCCATAGCATGTTGGTGTCCAGACTCAGGCTGTCTACATGGTACTGGGGCAGGAAGAGGGGAAGGTGCGAGTGGTGGGTTTTATAAAGCAGGGCCTTAATAATGAACTTGATGGGAGGAGACGACTGAGAAATGGCGGGGATGGGACAGTGGTGGCAGGAGGCTGTTATAACAGATGGCAGCCAGGAGGGCCTGATTAGCCCAAGGTGGACTCCTGGAGCCAGTCCTTTTGATCTTTTCCTCTCTTCTTCACCCCCCTCTCCCAAAGGTGAGTGTGATCCTCTCTAACTGCCCATCTCTGTCTTCCGCTCCTGCCCCTCTGCTCTTCCCTGCTTCCCCTCCAGCAGAAAGCAGACCTGGCTGTAGCTGCATTCACCATCACAGCGGAGCGCGAGAAAGTTATCGACTTCTCCAAACCCTTCATGACCCTGGGGATCAGCATCCTCTACCGAGTGCATATGGTACACTTCTCCTGGGGACCGTGGGCTGCAGCCTGACCTGCAGGCTCGAGGCAGGGGCTGCAGGTGGGAGCTGGACTCCCACTGGACCTTGGACTGGGCTTTCTGGTTCGCGGGTAGCTGGCGGTGGCAGAGGTGAGCACATGGCTCAGGTCTGGGGCAGCTCCAGGTTTCACTGCCTCTCCCTACAGGGCCGCAAGCCTGGCTACTTCTCCTTCCTGGATCCCTTCTCCCCTGCTGTGTGGCTCTTCATGCTCCTTGCCTATCTGGCTGTCAGCTGTGTCCTGTTTCTGGCTGCCAGGTGAGTCCACAGCCTGCAGCCTGGGAAGGAGGGGTGGGATCGAGGCACGATCTGGGCCGTGAACCTGACCTGCGTGTTTCCTCTTCTGCTGGATCCTCCACTCTGGGGTGTTGAATCCCCTATGCTTTCCTTCCTCTGTTTCTTCTCTTGCCTATGTACCTCTGCCCATCTCTCTCTTACTCCTCTTTTCCCATCCCTTGCCTTCTTTTTTGATCACTGTGACTCCATCTCTTTCCTCCATTTCTTTCCTTTTCCTCCACACTGTGGCCCCATCCACCTGCCCATTTTTCTACAGGCTGAGCCCGTACGAGTGGTATAACCCCCACCCATGCCTGCGGGCGCGTCCTCACATCCTGGAGAACCAGTACACGCTCGGAAACAGCCTCTGGTTCCCTGTAGGGGGCTTCATGCAGCAGGGCTCAGAGATCATGCCCCGGGCACTGTCCACGCGCTGTGTCAGCGGAGTCTGGTGAGATGCTTTCTGTTTGCTCTGGCATGGCTGGGAGGGACCTCTGAGTTCTGGAGGCTGAGGGGACTGCTGTGATCTCCTAGGGGGTTCTCTGTTCCTCACCATAGACTGTATGATAGGGAACTGATTGAGGGAAGCTGAGCCCTAGTGTGGCCACCACTATCTGTGTGCCCTTTGGGAGGCCATGTCCCCTCTCTATGCCTCAGTCTCCTTCGTCTAAAAAAATAGGGGTTAAAAAGGCTCATGTTTCCGGCCATAAGGATTCAATCTGGTGTCACAGGAAAGTGCTGGTTGGCCTTGTGCTAACTTGAGGTGTTACAGTCACAAAGGACTTTGCTGTTGCTCTCATGGACATTGTCTTGGTCACTGTAGAGTCCTGGATATGGTACAGCAAGCCGGTAACCTAGGCAGAACTTCTGTCCCTAGAACAATTTCCAGGAAGCTCCATGTTGGGGCCGGCCATCAACAGCAAATGATGACTGGCCCATAATCTCAAGAAGTGTAGACTTAGATGTCAACACTTAAAAAGTGGGTAAATTCACTCTCAGATCTGTGAGATCTTGTGGCACTGGCCAACATCCTCATAGGCACCAACCTCATCCCACACTGCCCTCTTCTACTGTCTGGCCAGCCTTGCATTTGCTGTCCTGGAGTTGGCTACAGTTCCTGCAATTCCTGTGGCTTCGTTCTCAGTAGGAATACAGAAAACAAATCTTAGAATGGGGAATGTCCTCCCTGTTCTATAGAAGACCCAGGAAGAAAGAGTGGCTTGTTAAAGAGCATGCGTTCAGCTGGAGGAAAGGCCAGGCTAGAACTGGGCCCACTCCTCGTGCTGGCCCTCAGAGCTGCTTAGGCCCAGCCTGGCCCTAAGGCCCACAATGGGTTCTCTGCGGCCCACCCAGCCACCTAGCCTAGAACACTGCCTCCTCACCTCCTCCCCATCAAGTGCCTGCACCCGTGGACCTGTCCAGCCCCTCCATGTACCCGCGCTTAAGGAAGAGTAATCCCTGCCCCCTAAAGGCAGAGGAGCTGAGACTGCGCAAGTGAACACATAAACACCGGATGTCACATTTTATTTAAAGGTTATGTCTGAAAGGTTCCCTCCCTGGGAATCAAGCTCAAGATCGAGCAAGGCAGGTGCTGTGCCACTGAGCTGTGTCCCCTGACTGACATTGTCTAGTTTTAAATTTGTTCAAGACTAACCTTAATAGGCGACAGGTTCTCCTCTCTCCCAGCTAAGCGGAACTAACTGCCATATGGCAGTCATTTGCAATTCCCTTGGTCCACTGGCTTTGAAACTTTCAAGTTTTAGTGATTTTTAAATGTTTTTGAATTTGCATCCTTCCTAATGGTACCCTGGTATTTCTGTCCTGTGGCTGGAAAAAAATATCGTTTAAAACAACACAGATGGGGCCGGGGATTTAGCTCAGTGGCATAAGTGCCTGCCTGGCAAGCACAAGGTCATGAATTCGATCCCCAGTACAAGAAAAAAAAAAAAAAACCACAGATGTATTATCTCACAGTTCCGGGGCTCCTAAGTCCAAAAGAGGCTAAAATTGAATTGTTGGCAATGTCAGTTCTTTCTGGAGCTCCAGGGGAGAAGCCTTTTCTTTCTCTTTTGTGGCTTTTGGAAGCTGTCTGCATTCTTGGCTCACGGCCCCTTCCTCCATCCTGAAAGCCAGAAATATAACACTTTCAAATCCCTAACTCTGACTTCCTTCTCCATTCAGGACCCTTGAGATTCTTTTGGGTAACTTGAACATTGTCTTCTCATCTCATCTTCACCCTTTGATCACATCTCACTCATGTCACTTGATCACACCTGTGAAGTCCCTCTTACTGCGTGAGGTGCCATGTTCAACTCTTCCAGGAGTTAGAATGTAGACATCTTTGATGGTGCCGGTGGGAAGGGGTTTATTCAGCTACCATGCACCCTAAGCAGAATGTATTTATATTTTCAACATAAGGATGTATTAGATGCACATAAGATGCATTACTGAGAAATAGACAGGGTGTAGTGAGGGAACAACAGAGAATCCAGACTGAGTCCTAAAGGCTAGCACGGAGTCACCCACACCGAGGAGAGGGACGCGCATTCAGAGAGGAGGGGAGAGTGGCTGTGTAAGGAGGTGGTTAAGAGAGGGCTTGAGGAGCGTTGCCAGGACAGATCTAGCCTCATTCCCACATCAGGCAGAGGGACCAGTGGTGTCCCCTGCCCCGTCTCTCTTAGCAATACTCTGGGACTTTGCACTGAGCTATATCCCAAGCCCTTTAAAAGTTTTTTTGTTTGTTTGTTTGGTTTTTTTCCTGGGCTGGTCTTGCTAAGTCACTAAGTTACCAGGCTGAGCTTGGACTGAAGTGCCTGCCTCAGTCTCACAGTGTGCTGGAGTTACAGGCCCCTAGCTGAGCGGCCTCTCTGTCACTGACCTTCCTGGCCCTTGCTCAGGGAACCTCTCCCTGAGGATGGTGCCTTCCAGTGGAGTATTCTCGCTCACCTCGCTGTCACCCAGGAAGTGCCTGGTCACACGCCCTCCTTCCCTGGCACCTTTCTGCACTCCGTGTCCTCCCATTTGTTTGTTCATTGACAGATGTGTGTCTCCACAGGTGACCCCAGCACAGTGACCTAGCAGGCCATGTCCCTGCCCTTTTGGGACTGACATTCCAGGGGTGGGGTGATAGGGAATTTGGTGCTGCCACCCTCAGGTGCTTTGCTGGCACCTGCCTCGAATCAGCCCAGCCGGAACCTGCTTCCCAGGCCCCTGGACTTCAGTGCCCATTCAGCCCGCAGCCCTCTGCAGCCATGCCCATCATTCAGGACAGTTCTGCCTTGGAGGCCAGTGTTTCCAAAGCTTCTCTCTGACCACACGCCCCACCCTGCCTCTACAGACTGCCCCTTAGTCACTCCGCTAACTGAGTCCCTTGACCTCCTCCCTGTTCTCTAAGCTCTGCTCGCTTTCATGGCCTCCTATCTCCAGGTAAGCTCCTCAGCCCTCTCATCAGCCCCGTCCTCAGCCCTTCCCCAAGCCCTCCTTTCCTCATATATTTCTGCAAGAAAACCCAAGAACTTCAGATGGTGCCACACTTGGCCTCTCCCCTCCACCCGTTCCTGACGCCCCAGGATGGAGTCAGACTGCTTATTCATACATTCAATCCCTGTCTTACCCGCAGGCAGTCTGTGGCATTAGTTGCCTCCTTCTACAGACTCTGTCCTTGCTCCTGGGTGGCTGTGTCCTCGCGTCTCCTCTGGCTATGTGGTCCTCAGCTTCATTTTGCTATGGATTGCTTCTCTCCTTGATGTTGCTCACATGACCCTCTCACTCCACACCATGATGGCTCAGTACGCACACCTAATGCCCTCTTTTTTTTTTTTAATTTATTTTTGTTAGTACATGTTTTCAGTACACATGATTGCATTCATTGTGGGGGTTGGTCCATGCTCATAATGCAGCTCAATTCTCTATGTCTCCTTCCTCCTGTCTCTCTCCATCTCCTAATACACTCTTTTTGAAACAAATGTTTTTTAACATTTCTTTTCCTATCCTGAGTTGAAATTCAAAGGTAATATATTTATCTACACATACAATTTTCTAAAAAAATCAATATGATATCCTAATTGTAATATGAAGGAGAAAAAGAAGGGAAGCTACAGTAATATGATAGCAATATATAAATGCACAGGTATGGCTGCACCAGAAGACAAAATGCAAAGTTTGGAATGATGACAAGTAAGATCATTTATTAAATTTTTTTTTTGTCTTTTAAAGACAGGGTCTTTCTATGCAGTTCAGGCTGGCCTTGAGTTTACGTGCAGCCCAGGCTGGTCTCAAACTTGCCATGATCCTCCTGCCTCGGCCTCCGGAGGGCATCACAGGCATACACCACCACACCTGGCTTATTTATTAAAATTGATTGACACTTGTTATTGGACACTTGGAAATAGTTGGCAGATGAGTGTGTTTGTGCAAGTACAAGTCACTGTGAACATGATGACTGGCTAATGCGTCTGTCCAAGCATCTTGACTTGGGGACTTAAATACAGGTGGAATAGTTGTCTGAGATTCGACTTCCCAACACGGGGAATTAGAAAAGTCTCACACAAAATAGCCTTTGGTTCCTCGAATTGAGCAAGAGATGCATTTCTGGAGATTTTAGTTTTATATTATAACCATGCAAAAAATATGTGAGTTTTCTCATACCACGGAGCCACCGTACTGGCTGTGATTACCGAAGCTACAGTACTTACTGGTAGTCACATACTCTATTGTTCAGACCCACGTACCACTCCTGCAGTGTCATTCCCAAAGGGGCAGGAACCTGGCTTGCTGAGTCCTTGTGCTGGGGTCACATCGGGAGACACACATCTGTCAAGTGAGCAGATGTGTGGGAGTACGAAAGAGTGTTCCTGGAGCCAGTGGCACTAGTGTGGGAGCATGACCAGGGGCTTCCTGGGTGACCTGCTGGAATCACCCTAACCAGCAGAGTCCTCTCACTTCACCAGACAACTTCCCAGCTCCTCCCACCTACACCCCACCAGCGACCACCACTCTGTACATTCCTTCAGGGTCATCTCTCCCACTCCCGAGCTTCCCTAGCTATCTACCCATACATCCGGACTGCTCATGTAGCCAGCCGTTTGGGCTGCTCCTCCTGACTGCCTGACAGGCAGGTCCAAACTCTACATATTTGCTCTCAAATCCGATCCTTGTCTGTGCTCACCCTTTTATCTCTTAGCAAGTGGCCCCATCATTGCCCTCCTGCCCAGCCACCACCACCAGCCAGCCAGGCTGTGTCCTCACGGGCTAGCATGGTGCCTGGTGGGTACTAGCCCTGGATAATTTTGTCTTAAGTAAATGACAACATTGACCCATGGGGTGGTTCTGGAGAGGCTTGGTTTCCGGAGAGGTCATGTCATCCCCTGTCTTGTAGGTTAGAGTTTGGGTTTTGTTTTGCAGCAAGCTGTGTTATCCTTTTGTCAAGCTCTACAGTATCCCCCCCACCCCCAGTGCCTTGCAGTTTGCAGAGGCCAGCTACTAGTTTTCCTGTTATTTATCCTGGCCGGGAGTTGGGACCCGGAAGGCCCTCAGCCTCTGTCTGCAGCCCCTCAGTGTTGTGTGGTCTGCAAGGAACTGGGCCCTTCTTACTTGCCAAGTAGGAGAACAGAGAGGGCCGGCATGAGACAACGCTGCCCCAGTTCTGCAGCCAGACTGGTGGGCACCTCCCCTCCCAAGTCAGTCTTGTATCACCAAGACAATAAGAGCAGACCCTTAGCAGGACATAGTAGCACATGCCTGTAATCCCAGCACTCTGGGAGGCTGAGGCAAAATAATGTCCAGTTCAAGCTCAGCACCAGCAATTTAGTGACTCAGCAAGAGCTTATCTAAAAAAAAAAAAAAAAGGACCGCGGATGTAGCACAGTGTGAAGGTCCTGGGTTCAAGTCCCCAGTGCTCCTCCCACCCATAGATACTCTGCATGCTGGATTGACTCTTCACAAAACTCTGCGAAGAAGGGCCCATGTTTGTACTTACCTCAGAGGTAAGAAAACTGAAACTCAGTTCCAAGGTCATCAGCTGCACAGTAGTTGAGCTGCGATTTGGGGATTTTCCAGAGATCTTTCTTTTATTGATTCCTAATTTAGTTCCGTTGCAGTCAGGGAACATCCTCTGTAGCACTCTAATCCTTTTAAATTTAGGGACTTGTCTCATGGCTGAGCATAGGGTCTGTCCTGGTGACCATTCCGTGTATACTGGTACTGGTCGTGTATTCTACTCTTGTTGGGTGTAGTTGCTCTATAAATGTCAACAAGGCCCAGTGGGTTATGCTGGGCTTCTATATCCTTACTGATTTTCTGTCTGCTTGTCCTAATAATACTTAAGAGAGGAATGTCAAGGTCTCTGCTTGTAATTGCAAACAAATTGTGTATTTTTCTTTTTAGTTTATCAGTTTTTGCTTCATGAATTTTGAAGTTCTGTAATTAGATACATAAATGTCCAGGATGGTTATGGCCTCTTTCTTTTTTGAGATACTGGGGATGGAACTCAGGGACTCTCACAAGCTAAGCCTGAGGTCCTTGCTTAGGTCAGTCATTTTTGCTCTTGTTATTTTTGTTTTGGATGGATTCTTTTGCTGTCTTCAGTTTCACTGATCTTTTCTGCTACAGTATCTATTCTGTATAATCCTGTCCAGTAAACTTTTCAGGTATGATGTATTTTATCTCTAGAAGTTTTCTTCACTTCTTTCTTTGTGTATTCCATTTCCCTCCTCATTATTTTCATATTTTTCTTCATATTTCCAGCATCCCAGTTGTGTTTGTAATAGCTGTTTTAATGTATTTATGTGGATTTTTCATCATCTCTGTCCATTCTGGGTCAGTTTTAGTTAAGGAATTTCTCTCTTGGCTGTACCTTTGTAGATTTGGGCATTTTTTAACAAGTTGAAGTACACTGTGAATTTTATGTTGTTTACATTATGGAGCGTGTGTGTTAGAGTCTTGGACTTCTGGCTGGGAGTGTAGCTGAGTAGTAGAGTGTGTGCTTAGCACCACAAACACAAACAAACAAAAAACATTCTAAGTGTCCTGGGCTTTTTCTGGCATTGACTTGTGAATTATTTTGATCTGCCTAGGCCTGTTTTTAAGCTCCTGTCGGCCAGGCCTGGTGTTGCCTTTCTTCTAGGGCCCACTTAACCCAATTTCTAGTACATTGCACTTCTGCTTTTCTAACGAGCATCTCATGTATTTAGTGATAGCACTTCTTTGGCTAGAAGAAGCTCAAATAATTCCCAACCCTGGGCAAACACTAGGAATTGTTCTCTCCTGGAAAGTTCTTTTCTGGTTCCATGGAGTTTCGCCCTATACCACTCACAGATTGATACTCAGCCCAAGACTCAAGGGGACTGTCCTTTTCTTTGTAGGTCCCTCCTCTAGAAGATTTGGTCCCACAGATCCCACCATCTTGTCCCCTGATATGCCATCTTTGATCTTCATCTCAAAACTGCAGGATTGCTGGACTGCTTTTTGGGGGGGGGGTGTTTTATTTATTTATTTATTTTGCTTGGATTTCTTTCCAGTGTTGCAATCTGTAAGTTAAATGGAGCAGGACAGCCTGGATAAGGCTCACCTTTTATTTTTCTTGCAGATCACAGTCCCATGATGTCTCTTGTCCTCTGTCTTGAAGTAGTTGTTATATTCAATCCATTTTTCTAGCTGTCTACAGCAGGAAGGTATTTCCAGACCATGTTACTCTCTTATGTCTGGAAGTGGAAATCTCTGGAAGCAACATGTAAACTGAGGGGGTCTGGCCTTAGTATTGTGGCCTGTCCACTGGTCAGCAGTCACTGATCCTTTTGAATGTGAGGACCACTGTAGAGGAGGGAGGCACTACCAGTGGGCACACGGTCATTGTCAAGGTGGCAGGGATGGCTCCAGCCTGTAGCTCACCCCCTTCCCCCTCAGGTGGGCCTTCACCTTGATCATCATCTCCTCCTACACGGCCAACCTGGCCGCCTTCCTCACCGTGCAGCGCATGGAGGTGCCCGTGGAGTCGGCTGATGACCTGGCGGATCAGACCAACATTGAGTACGGCACCATCCACGCTGGCTCCACCATGACCTTCTTCCAGGTGGGGCCGCCCCAATCCTCCCTGCCATGCACATAGCTCCAGGTGGGACTAGGCGGGACCTTCATGGTAGTCAGGGAGGCTGGGGAGCAGAAGATACACTCCTGCTCTCATGGGAGCATTGCTGTTTGGCTGGGGACCTAGGCCTTCAGTGGAAGCACGGGAACAGATGTGGGACCTGAGTTTGAATCAGTGCCATTCAGTACAGGACAAGAAAGTGTAGGAGGCTGCTGAAAGGGTTGAGCCTAGGACCATGGGCCAGCAGAGAGGAAGAAAGTCCCTGCATGGCGGAAGGAGTTTAACCCCTTGTATTTGGGATGGTGGGAAGGAAAGGAAAGCAAGCCTGGCAGAGGTCAGAGATTCAGAATCCTCAAAGGCCAGGTAAGCATTATGACTGGACCCTGCACCTGGGCAGGTGAGAGCAAGAAGTGACCATTTAGAGTTAGAAATTTCCTTGGAGTTGGGTTGGGGTCTACCAGTTGTCAGGAGGAAGTCACAGCTGGACAGGGGCCACGGGCTGGAGGATTAGAGGAGCTGAGGTGGAGGTGAACTCCTGAGTCTCCCAAATAGAGAAGACTGGGAAGCTGTTGTGCCATTGGGACAGGTCTGTGGGGCACCCGGGAAGAACAGGTATGGGGATGACCTGGACCTGGCCTTAGACAGTCTGTTCTCTCTCCTCTATCTTCAGTTCTTTATGTCTTCCTCTACTCTCCTCACTCTCAGGGTGAGGGCAGCTTCCTCAGGGGAAAGGACAGGGGTGCAGAGGCCCTCACCTATCTCCACTTACACTTCCCCTGCCCAGAATTCGAGGTACCAGACGTACCAGCGCATGTGGAACTACATGCAGTCAAAGCAGCCCAGTGTGTTCGTCAAGAGCACAGAGGAGGGCATCGCCCGTGTCCTCAACTCCCGCTATGCCTTCCTGCTGGAGTCCACCATGAACGAGTATCACCGGCGCCTCAACTGCAACCTCACCCAGATCGGGGGCCTCCTCGACACCAAGGGCTACGGCATCGGCATGCCGCTGGGTACGGCCGCAGCGCAGTGTGGAACGGGGCCCTGTGCCTCCGGAGCTGCGATGTGTGAGCAGGCTGGGGCCCGGGCCAGGCCCCCCCTTAGGCAGGCTGGGGGTGTTGTAGTTGGCATCAGGCAGGTGTCATCACCATCCTGAACCTCTGTATTCTCCACCTGAAAAGTGAGCACTCAGTCCCAGCCCCTCAGGGTCCTTGGGGGCATCTAGGGACTCTGCGTGTACGGCTCAGTACACGTGGGTCGTGGGCCTTGCTGTCTTCCTCCATTGGCCCAAGGGCCCTCTGAGGGTGAAGACTTGGTTTTATTTGCTTCATATGCTCTGAATCAGGCCTTCAGCTTGACTCAGAGCAGGTCCTCAGAAAATCCTGGACAGGTGGGAGAGAAGGAAGGTAGGTAAGATCTGCAGGGAGACTTGGTTATTTTATTCTTCAGAACATGAATTCACTACCAACTTGTCTCCATTTTTCTTTTTCATTACTAAGAATTAGCTCAGGGATTTTGTGCTAAACCACCACCCCCACCACCCCCGTGTTTTTTTTTTTTTTTGAGACAGCTAAATTGCTAAATTGCCCAGCTTGGTCTTGAACTTGTATTCCTCCTGCCTCAGTGTCCCAGTGTTGGTATTATAGGTGTGCTGCACTGTGCCCACCTGGCATTTTGGCTTTTAAAAATCATCTATGTGCTGATGGTGCCTGCATCAGTAGCCTGTGATTGTACAGCAAATCACCCAAATCCTAGCAGCTTTGCAGGAGTCTTGACACTGGGCTGTGGAAAGTGTATCCTGGTGCTTTGGGGTTAGGCTCTGGAGTCACACCAACCTGCATTCAGATCCTCTCTGTTCTCCGACTCAGTGCATAACCTTAGGCAAGAAAACCACCTCCTCATTCAGAAATACCTGCCCCGGGGGCAGTGTCTGCCTCAGGGTCATTGTGAGACTTGAATGAATTTCTGTAAACCCGGGGTCTAGCATGGAGGAGATGCCTGATAAACATTTATCACCACATTCAACCATATTCCTACTTTCAGGCCTCTGGTAGATGCTCAAGTAGCATCTTAGGAAGGAAGGAAGGAAGGAAGGAAGGAAGGAAGGAAGGAAGGAAGGAAGGAAGGAAGGAAGGAAGGAAGGACAGACAGGGTGTGAAGGGGCCCAAGGGTGGTTGATGGGGAAGACATGAGAGCAAGGAGGAGAGAGGGAAAGACAGGGATCGGTTCTCTTGGCAAATCTGTCTACTGTGCTTCCTCTGCACTGGACTCGGGGAAAGCACAGCAGGGAAACTGCCATGCCTCAGCCTCTGCTGCCTTCGAGGCCAGTGGACAGCAGAGACCGCAAATGCAGAACCGTGTCCTGTGACATCAGGTGGTGACAGTGTTCTGACACAAGTGCAGGAAAGAAGACTGGTGTCATTTAAAATAAAGTGCTCTTAGAAGACTGTGGAGCTGGCACTGAGCAAAGAGACCTGAATGATGAGGGAGAGGATGTTCCAGGCAGAGCCAAAGGTCCTAAGGTGGGACTTTGCTTGGCAGACTTGGGAACCTGCCAGGCCATTGTGCTAGAGATGAGAGAGCCTTGAGCAGGGACCCCTGAGAGTGGTGGCCTCTCATCAGCCAACGGAAGGGCCTCCATCTAGCAGCAGTGGGGAGCCATGGGAGAGGTCTCACCAAGGCAAGGCCTGATCTGCTGCTCCCAAACGGCATCTCTGGCTATGTATTAAGAAAAGACCAGGCAGAGGCAGCAGGGAAGCCTCAGCATTTGACAGGACTCAGGGGAGGAGGTAGTTGGGGTTTAGCATGGGCAGGGCCCCAACAGCACCCCTTCTTGTGTGCCTGGCCCAGGCTCCCCATTCCGGGATGAGATCACACTGGCCATCCTGCAGCTCCAGGAGAACAACCGGCTGGAGATCCTGAAGCGCAAGTGGTGGGAGGGGGGCCGGTGCCCCAAGGAGGAGGACCATCGAGCTAAAGGTCAGCCACCCCCACCTGCAGCGTGCCCCTCCCGAGGACCCCCTTGTGGCCGCCATGCTTACACAGCCCAACCCTGTGGCTCTTCCCTGCCCCCCAGGTTTGGGCATGGAGAACATTGGCGGCATTTTTGTCGTGCTCATATGTGGCCTCATCATTGCTGTGTTCGTGGCGGTCATGGAATTCATCTGGTCCACACGGAGGTCAGCAGAGTCCGAGGAGGTGAGAAGGTTGGCAGAGTGGGGTCAGGGAGAGAAGGACCCCAGGCCTGAGGCATGCGAAGGCTGTGGCATTGGGAGCCAAAGCCGGCAGATGGTGGGGATCCGGAGAGGGAGGAGGCACGGAGGAGGGAGGAGGGACCTAGGGAACCAAGAGGTGAGAGGTAACAGAAGTCCCAGGAGAGGTGAAGACAGTGGACAGGGGGACAGAGAGTCCAGGACATGAGAAAGCACAGAGAACAGGAGAGCCCAGGAAGCAATATGATACAGGGAAAGGGGTTGATGGGGCACAGAGGGGTGTAGGGAGCCACAGAGGTGATAATGCAAGGAGAGAAACAAGTGACAAGAACACAGATGGGCCTATCAGCCCCATGCTGTCAGTCATTGCTTCCAAAGGTCCTTGGGTGCTGCCAGGTTCCCCCCTTGCATTTCTGGACCATTGTTGTTTTCACCCCCAAGACTGTTAGCCCCTCCTGCCTCCAATCCTCCATCTGCCAACCTCCCCCAGCACCATGTGTCAGGCTTGGAGTCTACCCTGCAGACCTACAGCCTGCATTCTTCTCCACTTCGTCCATTTACTCCTCAGAAGGTTCCCTGACCGAGAACAGCCCTGCATCTCTCTCCTGTCCTCCCGTGTCTCAACCATTGTCTCTCTGTCAGATTAAGCCATCAAGGCTGTCTGGGCCCCACTGCTCCCAGATACTGCCCTACTTCATCTCTCCGCTTCAGTCTCCAAGGGCTGTATCTCTCTGCCCTTTACAGTTTTTTTTTTTTTCCTCCAATTCATTCTCGGGCCTGCTCCAATTCAGCTTCTGTATACACTGCTCCACTGGCAACCTCCACATTTGGTATCCAGTGCCTGAGCCTCGGGCTTCATTTCTAGAAGCAGAAGCAAGCTGAAGTACTGTTCATTATTTATTATTCTCTCACCCCAAAACACCCTTTTTTTTCTGCTTCCCGTTCTCTCTGGCTACCCCTTCCCAGGTTCCTTTGTCCGGTCCTTCTTTCTCCCCAGCCTCTTTGTCATGAGGGGTCCCAGGGCTCCATCCTCAGATTGCTTCTCTCCATTTGTCCCATGAATGGCTTTTACCACCATGGTGTACTGATGACTCTGGTATTACCTCTCATTGCTACTATAACAAATTAATAAGCCGGGCATGGTGGCGCTCGCCTATAATCCCAGTACTTGGGAGGCTGAGGCAGGAGGATGTTTGCAAATTCGAGACCAGCCTGGGCTACAAAGTGAGTTCAGAGTTCTGCATAGTGAGATCCTGTCTCAAAAAGACCTAAACAAACAAAAAGCAAAATTAACAGATAGCAAACTTGTTCAGTTTCAGGGACCAGGAACTGGAAGCAGCTTAGCTGGGTGATGCTCTGAGTTGCTGGTGATGTCACAGTCATGATGTAGGCCATGGTTGCTGTGGTCTAAAGCAGTGATGGCAAACTCTTGAGACCGAGTTCCCAAACTACAACCCAAAACTCATTTATTGCAAAGTGCCAATGCTGCAATTAAGCCTGAACACTGCAATTAAACCCCATACACATGGCTCACACTCCAACAGAGAGGGCACTGGGTGCCCACTGCAGCACACATGCTGCAGGTTCACCGCCACTGGTCTAAAGACTCTTGGGGATGCAGTGTCCCCTTGCAAAATGGCACACTGCCTCAAATGTACCCATCGGATTTTGATTGATGACACTGAGGCCAGTGCCATTGAAAGGAGATTCTTATTTATGTTTCCTGAGACTAGGGCAAAACACCACAGCCGGGAAACACCAGATCTGGTCCATGAGAGATAGGAAAAAGGCAAGGCAGGAAATACATTGTTCAGGATCGACCTGTCTGGGTCCTGTCGGTGGAACCCGAACTCTAGGGCTGTCTCTAGTTGTTTTGTACCGGCCTGGATTGACTTAGGGCAGGATAAATACTGGTGGCGTGTGAAATCAGGTGAAAAGGGCGGTTGGGGTATAGAGTCAATATGGTTTGGTTTGGTTATGAAAGGTGTTTGAGCTCTTTGCTATCTAGGATTTGGCTACTTCTGGGAGAGGCACTGTCTTTCTGGCCTGCAAATTTTTTAAGATGTCAAAACATGAAAAAACACATGATGAATACACTCAAGGGCAGTTGGCAGGAGGCCTCAGTTCCTCAAACAAGAACCTCTTCATGGGGTTACCTGAGTGTCCTCAGGCCATGGCAGCTGACGCCCCGCAGAGCAAATGATTCAAGAGACACAGCAAGGCAGGACTCAGATCTTCAGACAACATAGGCATATTCTGTTGGTCACGCAGATCAGCCCTGATTCGGTGGCAGAGGCGATCACAAGAGAGTGTGATGACCAGTGTGTAGAAACTCAGAAGCTGCCTACCATAATTCCCTGAGGTGGAGTTTGCAAATTCAGCTGACATCACCACGTGGATGTGCACAATGTTATACTTCCGGCCCTGAGCCCCCGCGTCCTCCCACACAAGGCAACACCAACCTCCTAGTTGCTCAGACCACAGCATGTAATTATCCTTTACTCCTTTCCCTGTCACAGTCTCTTAGCAAATCCTGTTGGTTCCACCTTTACCACATACCCAGGTGCTCAACACCTAGTGTCCAGCCACCAGCACATTCTACATGGGTTGTCATAATTCCCTCTGTGGGCTTCCTGCTCTTGCCCTCGGCCTCCTTGCAACCTGTAGCAATCCCGTGGACACCCTGCAGCCCTTTACTTCGGTCTCTTCAGTAGCTCCCATCTGATTCCCAAGGTCTACAGGCTTTTCTGGAGCAGGCCCCTGCTCCTCTGACCTCATCTGCCCTCTCTCTCCTCTTGGGCCCCCATGCTCATCTCTGACCTGCGCTGATTCCTTGGACCTGCCAAGCTCCTCCCACCTCCATCCTGCTCTGTGTCTGCCCACAGGGCCTCCTCCAGGGCCTGCACCAGCTTGCCCAGTGGTTCCTTAAAGGCTTTTGTCAGCAAGGCCTTCTTAACTGTCCTGCCTCATAATTCAGCATCACTTCTGGTCCACACCACCTACCCCTCTTCCCTACTTTATATTCTCTAAAGCACTCACCAGCGTCTGACACTGCATACACTGATGGATTTATTTTCTGTGTGCACACTTGACCATAACTTCGCCGAGGGCCAGGATTTGTTTTGTTCCCTGCTGGATCCCCCAGTGCCAAGGACAGCATCTGGCACACAGTAGGCACTCAGTGATCTGCCTTGCAGGGACGACTTTCTCATCAGAAAACTTAGGATGTGAGGACGAGAAATGACAGAAGCTTTCATAAGAAATGAAGGGCAGGTTCAGGGGCAAAACACAAGAAGGAAGACCGACCTGGAGGGTGGAGACAGAAGACGACGGACTGAGTGAAGAGTCCTGGGACTTGAGAGGGTGGAAGAACGCAAGCGAATAAAGGAGTTGGGATGGGGAAGGAAGAGGTGTAGAAGGAAAGGAGGAGGGGAGTCAGGGTGCGCTGAGGCGCGCTAGGAAAGGAAGCCCGAGAGAAGAGCTAGGCGAGGGCGGTGGGGAGCGCGCCCCACGGTGGCCCTGACGCCCCGCGCACCCCCAGGTGTCGGTGTGCCAGGAGATGCTGCAGGAGCTGCGCCACGCCGTGTCTTGCCGCAAGACGTCGCGTTCCCGCCGGCGCCGGCGCCCGGGCGGCCCGAGCCGGGCCCTATTGTCCCTGCGTGCCGTCCGCGAGATGCGGCTCAGCAACGGCAAGCTTTACTCTGCTGGCGCGGGCGGGGACGCGGGCGGCGCGCACGGGGGCCCGCAGCGCCTCCTGGACGACCCGGGGCCGCCCGGTGGACCCCGGCCCGCCGCCCCCACCCCCTGCACGCACGTGCGTGTCTGCCAGGAGTGCAGGCGCATCCAGGCGCTGCGGGCCTCGGGTGCCGGCGCGCCCCCGCGTGGTCTGGGCGCCCCCACCGAGGCCACCAGTCCGCCCCGGCCGCGGCCTGGCCCCGCCGGCCCCCGCGAGCTGGCGGAGCATGACTGACCACGGGCGGGGCCGGGCAGGCGCCCGGACTGACCGCAGGGACGGGGCCCGCCCCAAGCCCCGGCCGCCTCCGCTTTCCCAGGGGGCAGGAGACAGCACTTGGGGCCAGGTGCGCCGGACACCGCGATTTTGCCTTCGGTTCCCGGTGAAGTCCAAGGCCGGGCGCCGGAGTTGGCCTGCGCCCCCTAGCGGACTCACGAGAGCGCGCCGCACCCGGCCCCGCGCGGGGATGGAGGGGCAAAAGAGCACAGGAGCCGAGGACTCCGGGGCCCGGGACCGCGGGGCTGTTCCCGAAAACCGGGAGCACCGCATCCAGGAACTGCTCAGGCGCCCCAAGACTTGAAGCGGACCTTCACACTGCTGGAGGTGGGGAGCACCTCTGGACAGATGGGTGTCCTGTGGCACCCCACCACTCTTCTCTTTCTCTCTTTTATGGGGGGGAGAAACCTCGGAATTTCTATGAGAACCCCCCAAGAAGGGGTCAGTTGGGCCCCCACCCTTCCCCATGCCACATCTCAGTCCCTGTTGGAATAAAAAAAAGAACAAAACCCCCAAAACGGGACACCGGGTCTGGTTTCCTGGGGGTGGAAGGATGTTAGAGGCCTGCCTAGGGCCACGGCCCGGATGGTCACTCCATCCTCGGCCCTGCCGGCAGCCAGCAGGTTAGCCTGGGCCCCAGCAGCTGGCGCCCCTCTATTGACCTCCTGTCAGGACAGGGAGGCTGCAACCGAGACCCTGAGACAGATGGAACGATGCGGGGCACCGGAGGGGCGGAGACGGGGCAGCAGAGACAGAGAGAAACCAAATGGGGTTAGGGGGCCAGTGAGCTGCTCCCTGTGTCAGAGCCTGGGGTGGCATCTACAGTGGGGGCGGGTCCTGGGACCAGAGTGGTTCAGCGACTTGGTGATGGGGAGCGTGCGTGTTGGTCTGTGAAGCCACGGTGCCCCTGACCCCGTGTTTCTGCTGAATACGGGGCCTCCCCCAGACCCCAGGAGGGGAAGCGAGGAATCCCGGTGCGGGCCGGGGAGGCCGAAGGGCTGCTTGAGCAGAGAGAAGGGTGGGTCTGCCTTCTGTTCCCGCCCTCCTGCGCCCCGCTGGAGGTTTCTGTGGAAACCACAGCTGAGAAAGGACGAGTGAAGGTCAAACAGCGGGAGCCAAAAAGAGGCCAAGCAGAGAGGGAAGAGAGGGGAGAGAAGACGGGGTGGGTGGGGTAGGGGAGAGGCAGACACGGGACAGAGGAGAGACACTGGGAGGGAGGTGGGAGAGGCAAAGATGGCAGAGAAATGGGGGCGAGAGAAGACTGGAGGAAGGGAGAGAGCAAGCCAGAGGGAGCCAGAAACCAGGCAGCCTAAGGGACAGCGCTGGTGCACGGAGACGGGAGCGGTGAGAAAGGCAGAGAAGGCTGGGGAGAGGCAGCCGCAGAGGCCCAGCCCGGGAGCTGTCCGTTCAGCACCCGCCTGGCGGACAGCAGCGTGGGTGGGGCCTCGCTCCCGGGGTCCGCCCGCTTCCCCGCAGGCCCCGGCAGCCGGCTACAGCTCGAGATCCCCTCAGGCACACAGCACGCCCAGACCGGGCCGCTTCGCATAGTGTTCCCACCTTGCCCCTTCTGTGTCTCGGGCCCTTGTTGTATTTGTGTCCTTCAGGGCTAACGCCAGCATCTCTCTGTGGTCTCCACATCTCTTAGGCACGCTGAACCTTGGGCTGGACTCTGTTGAGGCGGCTAGAACAGGATTGTAGACATTTATGGGGTCTCCCCTCTCTGATCTTCTCTGGTGTCTTCCCATTTCTGAACCATCTTCCCCCACCAAGATCTGCTGAGTCTCTGTCTTTATCTCCAGTCTCCCCAGCTTGCCAAACCTGTCTTCAGCAGGCTAAGTCTCAGTGTCTTTCCGTCACCTTCACTGAGTACTCCTTGCTGTCTGCCTGTTTTCTCATCTCTGACTTTACTCTCTGCCTCTCTGTGTGTGTGTCTCTGTCTCTCTCCATCTGTTTCAGTCTCTCTGGCTTTAGTCTGTGTTTCTCCTATCTCTCCTTCCACATCTCACACCGGGCTCCCACATCCCCCTCCATCCCTGTGACCTTCCGAAGTCTTCCCTCCCCCTGCTTCTGCAGAGTCTTGTGCTGGAGCACGATGCACAGTCATCAGTCTAGCCAGGCTCATGGCTTGGGAGGGAGCACATGAGGGGGCCTGAGTCTGTGTCTGAGGTGGGACGTGATGGCTCAATCCTCCCCTAGTCCAGCTGGAGAGCAGGAAGACAGCCTACATCTCCTGGGGCCCAGATTTCGCCCCCCTCCTCGGGCTCCCCTGTCTGTCCAGTCCCATCCTCCATGGTCCGGATCCAGACCTCCAGGGCAAAGCGTTAGGAGAGGGAAGGGATGCATATTGACCAGCTCCCTTCCTGGAGAAGGGGCAGAGTTGGGGAGGGGGGTGTCTGAAGGTGATGCACCTGAGTTAAAAGATGTGGCTCCTCCTCCTTTCCCAGTCTCTGTGGCAACAGCCTGGCCTGCAGACCCAGCCTCCTTTGCTGCAGAGTCAGTCTCCCTGTTACCATGGCAACAAGGGACAGCTGGAGAGATGAGGACAGGTCAAAACGGAGTTGGGATGAAGCTTTGTGTGCTGGGGGCAAACCTCCCTGCCTCCTTGTTCCCTGGACTGTCTCTGTGCCTGTCTAAGGCCATTTCTCTGTGGCTCTGACTCTGTCTCTCCCCATCTCTGTGCCTCTCTTGCTGGCCTCCAACCTTTCACATAATTCCCTGACCAGGCCCTGGATTTTTAGCACCCCTCCACCCACACACGCATACACACCAAGATCACTCCCTGTCCTTTGCTTGTGTCCCTCATATCTCACATGTGGGAAGGATGCCCACGTAAGAAAGCCACAAGTTAGGTATTCCCCCACTCCATATTCTTCCACTGCCCTGGGAAAATCTGGGGTGTTCTTCATGAGGTAGTGTTGGAGTGGGGATGGGATCCCTGACTCCTCATGCTCCAGGAGGGTGGCTGATGGGTGTTTGGATGTTGTATACGTGTGCAGACCTGGGATGTGGGTGCCAGCTGTGGGGAGGCACATACTGTGAGTGATGGGAGTGTGGCGTGGGAGTGGGAGTGTTGGTGTGTGTTGGAAGTGCAACCAAGGTGTATGTGATAGTGCTGAAATACGTGATATGTGAGAGGTGTGTGCGATGGTGTCCTGTGATTTATTCCTGTAAATTATTGATTTAGCAGGTCTTGCTCTTGTTTTTGTTTTTCGACTTAGCTGTTTTGCACTGTGACCTTTGCTCAGTGCCCAGATACACTAGGGAGCAATGTGTGGGGCGACCATGTATGTGGTGTGGTGTGTCACACAGTAGTGCCCACAGAAATCTCGTGTTGTGTGTCCAGAAGCAGTATGAAGCCTATGCGTCTGCGGTAGTGCTGAGGGAAGCTACATACTGACTCAAGGGTTGCACGGGGTGGTCTCTGGGAGATGGTGCAAGGTCAGGTATGGTGGACAGTCGATGTGGAAGTCTGCAGTGTAGTGTCCTGAAGGGGCGTGGGTCTACACGGTACTTTAGGACTGAGTGTGATTCTGTTGGGATGTGGTGGATGTGCGCTGTGTGTGCTACGCATGTACTTCCCGTGCTCATGTGATAGATGGTGTGTTTGCGAGGGTCCAGGCTGGTGTTGATGGCACGTGACTGTGATCCGGTGGTGGTGGATGTGTGGGCTGTGGTGATGGGTACCTGTGTTGCTGGGCATTTCCGGGGCCTCCCGTGCAGCCTGGATATGCTGTGTCTCCTGCGTCCTATGTGGTTGTGGCTCATGGGATAGCTCAGTCTGGGCGGGGGGGGGGGCACGCTGTGAGGGGGCATGGGGGCTCCTCCCTTTCTACATCACCCCTCCTCAATTCAAGGGTCTTCCTTGCTCTCTTGTGCTCCTCAATTTCCCCTAAGAGTGGGCTCAGATGCGAGGCCTCTGCAGGACTTTTCCTCTAGACTCCAGCCCCTCCTCCACCCGCCACACTGCGGAGGGGGGGTGCTGTGGATCCCCTGCCTTATTGCGGCGGTTCACTGGGGCTTTCCCCCACCCTGTGTCCACCCCGCTTACTGAGTCCTCTCCCTGCAGTACTCCACAGTGAGGGGATTTCCGGAGTCCTTCCTCTTTCAGTGTCCCCTCCTCAGAGGCCCCAGGGGGTCTCCAGGTTTCTCGCCGCGGGGGTCTCCGGGATCCCCAACTCCCCTCTCCCTTGCAGCGCTCCTCCCTCTTGGTAGCGCCGCCACTTTGCGGAGACCGGGTGGTGAGGGGGGAGGACAGCTGCAGTACTGGGGGCCGGGCCGCGGGCTGTCCATCAGCGCAGCGGCGTCCCTGATTGGCTGGCGCCGCCCCCCCCTACGGGCGTGGGCATATGAGGAGGCGGAGGCGTCGGGCACCGCAGCCTCTGTGCGGTGGGACTGACAGACAGACGGACGCACGCTCCGACCGAGGCGCGGGCGCTGCAGAGGCCCCAGCCCGAGCCCGCGCCTGAGCCCACCCGCCCTTCTCCCCGCGGAACCGCCAGAATGGGGGTAGGTGCCGGGTGCCTGTGTGTGACATTGTGGGTCCAGTGACATTGGGGGCGGGGGCTCCAGGCCCCCATGCGTCCCGGGTCTATGTCCCGTGTCCGTGTGGGCCTGCTGACCCTATCTGACCTTGTGGCTGTGTGGCTGCTGTCCGGGGGCCACCAGGTCGACGGGGGTCTGTGGCGCATGTCCGCATGTTGGCGTGGCTTTGTGTGCTGGGGCCCGCGGGAGCGTGGGCCGGCCCCCGCATCTCTGCCTGACCTTGCAAGGCTGCATGTGTGTGGTTGCATGTGTTCGGTTGCACGGGTGCATGAGTGTGTGTGCAACTCTCAACTCTGTCAGGTCCTGGGCTGCCCGAGCTCTGTGGCCCCGTTTCTGTCTTAAAGCCTGCAACCTGCGTTTAGGGGTGTCCGAGTGCTGCATTAGTGTATCTGGGGTTACTGAACACCCACCTCCCCTGGCGGGGTGGATTTAGGGCCAGTCTCTGGGATGGACACTGGATGACCTCTCTTTCTCCTTCCAGCTCTGGTTGTGGGGGAGTCTGCAGTGCGCCCAGACTAGGGCTGCAGAATGTGGGTGCAGCCCCTAATCTGTCCGAGCAGACACAGGGGCTGAAGAGGCAGGAGGGTGATGGCTGAGACTGAGTGCCTAGCTAAGGGTGTATGGATGCAAATGTGTGGTGGGGGAGCGTGAGCGCCTGCTATGCCCTTGTCTCCGTGTCCATGTGTCCTTCTCTGTCTGTGAGTCTCTCCAGCAGATGCCGCCTCCTTCCCTGGCTGACCACCTGACCCTTGCTGCAGCCCTGGATTCCTCCCTGTGTGTCTTGGGCGGGGCCTTGGGGGGGGAGTCAGGGAAGGAGGTGGGTGGGTTGGGATAGGTGAGATTAAGAAAGAGGGTCATGGGGATGGCAGAGGTTGATAAAAGGCACCCGAGTGACGGGGAGAAAGATGGCGGAGGAAGGCTCATGGGCCCAGGGATGGAGGTGGGGGATGGGGCTGCAGATCTGTGGGTTGGGGTGGGTGATGGGGGATGGGGAGGAGAATCGGGTGGAAGGAGGAACCGAGGAAAGAGGGAGGTGGGAGTTAGTGATGGCTTTCAGGTAAGTAGAATGGAGGGGGAATGAGGGAGGATTGGGAGAGGGGACTGAGGCCAAAATGCCTTAGAGAAATGGGGTGGGGGCTCTTAGGGAAAGAAGTTGGGAAGAAGAGGGGAAGCAAAGGGCTTAGATATGGGTGGGAGAGACAGACAAATGGAAAGACAGAAATGGGCCGACATGGAGACACACTGAAAGAGAGAGAGAAAGACAAATGGAGACAGAGACAAGCAGAGAGAGATGGAGAGACAGACATGGAAAGACACGGAGAGACAAAATGAGAAACTGAGGCTGAGATGAAGGCGCACAAGGATAGACATTTCCTGTTGAGAGACAATACAGTCTGCCAGAACCGAGGAGGAGGAGCAGTAGAGGTCAAGGGGGGACAAGCTCAGAGATAACGGCCATCAGCGCTGAGGTTGGGGACTGGCGAGGTACAGAGGCTGAGCTGTGCAGGCTTGAGGGAGGCGGACAGCATGGAAAATGGCGAGGAGCTGCAGGGGCGGGCTACAGAGAGGCAGGCGTGTCCCTCAGCCTCAGAGGTGCTTCCGCCCTGCAGTGCGCCCATCTGCTCCCCTGCCTTGCCTGGGAAAGCCTCAGCTCCCCACTCCTGCAGATGGAAACCACCCCCAAGGAGTCTGGTCATGACAAGGGCAAGCAGGAGCCACAGTTCCCTTGCCAGGGACCTGGGTACCTCAGTCCCTCCCCCTCAGATCCTGAGTCCAGACCTCAGTCTCTCTCTGCCAATAGCCAGGAGTCCAAGCTCCGGCCCTCTCTTCCAGACTCAGGGCTCCATGTCCCAGCCTCCTCCTTCAGACCCAGGAGTCCAGGCCCGCAGTTATTTGTGTCTGAAGATCTCGGGGTCAGGCTGGTCACCAGCCAAAGCTCTCACAGAAACCCAAGCTGCAATTCCCCAACCTTCCCTAGGGCTTCAGAAATGGGCAACTGGCTTCTTTTACTTCGGCCAGTGCCCTGATCCCCTAAGGCCTCGGGCACTGCCCCATCTTGATCTTATAACTTGTCCTCACGGCACATCTCTCCACCTATGTTTATCCTGTCTGGGAATCTCAAGACCCCAACCTCTGGCATGGAGGTCGGGCTAGAGGATTGATCTTGTCCCTGAAGATTGATCTGTGGCTCCCTCAAGACACTGTGCCCTAAGCTTCTGTGCCTCCAGACGCAGTGCTGTTGCAGGGCTGGCTTGGGGCCAAGCCTCCTTCCCACCCCACTGAACCCCTTCTTGAGGCTCCCAGACCTCCAGGCTGCAGCCCATCTTTGCACTCTTGGTTTCAGCCTCAGGTCTGGGGGCAGACAGCTCAGGCCTCTGCAAGGTCACAAGGAGATTAGTGCTGAGCCTCACTGAGCCTTGGATCCCAGCCTGGCCCTGGGCCCACAGGATCTGTCAGCAGCCTGCTACAAGCACCTGGCTTCAGCCCACCCCTCCTGCCAGCTTTGGACATTGCCCTTGTCATCCGCCCAGGTCCTCAGGCTGGAAGTTCAGTCCCTCCCCTCACACCCTGTCCATTTCAAGCTAGGTCTGGTGCTTGTGCCTCTTGCTTGTCTGCACCCCAAATCCCTGCTAGCTCCTACTCAGTCCTCCAGAGATCAGACTGTGCCCATCCCTTGTTCAAGACCATCTGTGATTCCCACAATCTCCCAGGCGAGATGCCAGAGTCCACATCTTATCCATCAAGGTCCTGAGGACTGGCTGCTTGTGCACAGCAGGCTGCTTATCCATGTAGGTCTTTGTCCCAGCTGTGACCAACATCTGAAGTATCCTTTCCTCTACCTTTTTGCCAGGCCTGTGAGTCTGCCAAGATTTTCTGGTCCTTTGACTCAGAATCCATAGGGCTGGAGTGATGCCCAGGGAAAAGAGGACCAGGCTAAGAAGACATGACATATAGGGAGACCTGGAGTTCTGGAGTTGGAAGGACAGAGATACCAAGGCAGAAAGAAAGAGTGGGGAAGACAGGGAGACACAGAGAGAGAGAGAGACAGAGCAGACAAAGATTGAGAGAGACAGAGAACCAGCAGAGAGAGAGAGAGAGAGAGAGAGAGAACAAATCAGGCAGAGAGAGACATACATGGAGCATCACAAAGGAGATGGCTTGAGAGACAACCAAGTGAGCCAGAACCAGGAGAAGGAAACTGAACCAGAAAACATTGAACCCTAGAGACAACCTGAGGCCTCAGCAGACCCTACTCTGGAGGAAGGAGCCCAGAGAGAACCAGAATCACAGAAATTCAGATGGATTTGGAGAAAGATCTCCAAGAAACAAAGATAGACACCATATGATACAGAGACATAAAAAAGAGATCAGAGAGAGACAGAGACAAAAATCATAGGGAGAACCAGAGACAGAGAGATAGAGACAACAGGGATGGGGGAGGAGAGAGCAAGAGAGGCAAAGAGCCCTGGAGAGACAGAGACCAATATAGGAGAGAGAAAGAAATAGGAGACATAAACACAAAACAGCAAAAAGAGAGGCACAGAGACCTGGAGACAGGGCTGGGGGGAGAGAGCGAGAGAGAGAGAGAGAGAGAGGAAGGCAGTGACAGATCTAGCAAGAGACAGAGGCCCAGGAAGGTTAGATGGGCTCAGGGAGATACAGAGACAGAAAAAACACATAGAGATAAAAAGACAGAGACTGAAGAGAAGCAACCCACAGAGATGTGGAGAGAGAGACACAGGCAGAAGCCAACGGAGATCTTAAGGGACAGAGTCCCAGTGACAGTGAGGCCAACTTGATGAGACAGGCCTCTGAGGTTCTGAGAGAACCCAGAGACCCTGGGCAGAGACAGGGAGGCCCTGAGAGACAGAGGGAGACTCCCAGAGATAGCCTCACAGCCAGAGAGACAGGGACCCAGATCAGGATGTGAGCCAGGGCATGCAGGGCCGGTGTCCCTCTGGAATCCCTTCTCGCCCACAGTCTGGTGGCTCTGACAGCTATCGTGTCGCCACCTCGCAGGACAAGAAAGATGACAAGGGTTCGCCCAAGAAAAACAAAGGCAAGGAACGCCGGGATCTGGATGACCTCAAGAAAGAGGTGGCGATGGTAAGTCCTACTTCTGTGGCTCCCACCCAGCCTGGCCCCCCAACACTCCTGCAGGCCTTTTCTCATCACCTCCCCTTTACACTTCTGTTCCTTAGACAGAGCACAAGATGTCTGTAGAAGAGGTCTGCCGGAAGTACAACACGGACTGCGTGCAGGTGAGAACTGGGCGGACCCCAGGGCCTGAGTGAGGAGGAGTGGGGGGCTTGGTGTCCTGAGTGATCGGGGGTGCTGGTGATGGGTTGGGGTGCCGGGGCTGCTCAGGGACTGTTCTGGTGTGAGTCCTGTGTCCCCTAGGGTCTGACACACAGCAAAGCACAGGAGATCCTGGCCAGGGATGGACCTAACGCACTCACACCACCACCGACCACGCCGGAGTGGGTCAAATTCTGTCGCCAACTCTTTGGGGGCTTCTCTATCCTGTTGTGGATAGGGGCTATCCTCTGTTTCCTCGCCTATGGCATCCAGGCAGGCACTGAGGACGACCCTTCTGGTGACAATGTGAGTACTGTCCACCCTGCCCTCTGCAGGCCACACACATTTAGGGATACACACAGCCTCAATGTCTCCCTGCCCCTTTACAGTTTTCAAAATGCACTTTTGTCCTTTTTCTTTATATAGCCAGGGTCCACAGGGCCAGTGTCTCCCTGCCCCTCCCAGGTGGGTGGCTCCTGACAGCCAACTTTCACAATCACAGAGTGACAGAATCAGACAGAGTGAACCCAGACAGTCACACTAGGACACAGTTTCAAGCCATAACCACTTGGTTTAGATATACACAGACAGACACACAGATGCAGACTGTCAGACAAAGGCAGACCAGCAGAGAGACACAGAGATCCACATACAGAGATTCCAACACAAACAGTCCTATAAGTGCAAGGCCAGGCATGAAGAAAGATCCACAGACACAAGGACAGACATCCAGCTTGTCAAATGGAAACAAGAAGACATACAGATACACAAATAAAATATTCCCAGAAATTCAGACACAGCCATGTACAAAACCTAGACAGAAACATAAAGAGACTCAGATGCACCAATGCTCAAATGGGCACAAATGCAGACCCGCACTGTCAGGAAGCTCCTTCCCAGACTACAGACTCAGGAGGATAAGAGTGGCTCTGGGCAACCATGACCCGAAATCTCAACATCTTCCTGCAGCTGTACCTGGGGATCGTACTGGCGGCTGTGGTGATCATCACCGGCTGCTTCTCCTACTACCAGGAGGCCAAAAGCTCCAAGATCATGGAGTCCTTCAAGAACATGGTTCCCCAGGTGAGGGGTGCCCAGAAAGGGCCTAGAAGGGCATAGGCAGAGGATCATGACTTTTGACCCCCAGATAGAAAGAGTCTGGAATGTAACTCTTCTCCGTACCACCCCTAGCAAGCCTTAGTGATCCGGGAAGGTGAAAAGATGCAGGTGAACGCTGAGGAGGTGGTGGTTGGGGACCTGGTAGAGATCAAGGGTGGAGATCGAGTGCCAGCTGATCTGCGTATCATCTCAGCCCATGGCTGCAAGGTGAGCCTAGGATTTGCATCCTAACCGTGGAGACTCACCAAGGAGTCTGCCCACAATTCCCCTTGCCCTGTGACTCACCCACTCTTCCCTCACACTCAGGGTCCAGGCTCCCAGTCCCTCTTCCCTCAGACCTGGGGTCCAGGCCCAGCCTCCTCCCTCAGTCCTGGGGTCCAGGCCTAACCTCCTCCCTCAGGCCCCAGGGTCCAGGCCCAGCTTCCTCCCTTAGACCTGGGGGTCCAGGCCCAACGTCCTCTCTCAGACGCAGCAATGCAGGCTCAGCCTCCTCCCTCAGACCCCAGGGTCCAGGCCAAACCTCCTCCCTCAGACCCCAAAGTCCAGGCCCAGCCTCCTCCCTCAGATCTGGGGGTCCCAGCCCAACATCCTCTCTCAGATTCGGGGGTCTAGGCCCTTCCTCCTCCCTCCCTGGGACCTCCCTTCCAGAAGTTCAGGCCCAAACTCCTCCCTTAGATCCCGGATTCCAGGATTTAGCCCCAGTCTTCAGAGAGCCTCATGTATCTTAGACCTTGGCAAGCAACCCTGTACCTTCTTGTCTCAAAATCCCAGTCTCTGGTTTTCCAGATGCCTCTGGGTCCCCTGGGCATCCAGGCTTCTAGCTGTGTCACCAGTCACAGGCTTCCCCTCTAACCCCTCCGGATACATGCCCTCTGACCCCAGGCCTTGGACAAAGCCCTGTTTCCACTGCTCCCACCCCCAGGTAGACAACTCTTCTCTGACCGGCGAGTCTGAGCCCCAGACCCGCTCTCCCGACTGCACCCACGACAATCCCTTGGAGACTCGGAACATCACCTTCTTTTCTACCAACTGTGTGGAAGGTGAGGCAGGCTCACTGGAACACCCAAGTGGGGTACACAGAGCAATATGCCTCAGAGGGCTGGACTATTCAAAGCCTTCATGAACCCCACTTCACCTGGCACCAACCCTCTGGCCTTGCAGGTACTGCTCGGGGTGTGGTGGTGGCCACGGGTGACCGCACGGTCATGGGCCGCATCGCCACCCTGGCTTCGGGCCTGGAAGTGGGCAAGACACCCATTGCCATCGAGATTGAGCATTTCATCCAGCTCATCACTGGCGTGGCTGTCTTTCTGGGCGTATCTTTCTTCATCCTCTCCCTCATTCTTGGATACACCTGGCTCGAGGCTGTCATCTTCCTCATCGGCATCATTGTGGCCAATGTCCCAGAGGGCCTGCTGGCCACTGTCACGGTAAGGCTGGATTCCTAATGTGAGAGAGGATGGCGGAGGCCTGAGGGAGGAGGGATGGGGCCTGAAGCCTTGGGTCTGACAGAGAGGAGCTGGGGTCTTGGTTCCTGAGTCAGAGGGAAGGAGTTGGGGCCTGGACCCCTCCGGCTGAGGGAGGAGGCCTGGACCTGGATCACAGTGCTCTTGAGAAGAATCCCATGGGTTCTGAGCCTCCTGTTCCTGATTGAGAAGGGGCCTGGAATTGGAGGGCCTCCTAATCGAAATGAACAAGCAACAAGCCAGCATCTAAAGAAACACCACAGGGTATAAAAACCTTCGATCCTATTACTTTTTATTTTAATTTATGAGGGCTGGGGATTTAGCTTAGTGGCATAAGTGCCTGCCTGGGAAGTGTGAGGTCATGAGTTCAATCCCTGGTACCAGAAAAAAAAAAAAAAAAAGAAAGAAAAAAGTAAGTGATGTTTAATTTATGGAGATGTACACACACATGCACTCATGGTTAAAAAGTCTACATGTTAGATCAAGTTCAAAAATGACAATGGACAAGTCTCGGTCTTGCAAATAAATAAATGGAGAAATGGGTGAATAAATACAAAAACACCTGGAAAACACACGAAGGCCACATGGATTAGATGTGGTCTCCTTTGTTGTTTTGTGGGTGTTGCTGGAGGGGAACCCAGGCTTCATGCAAGCCAAGCCCATGCTGTAACGCCAGGCTTCAGCTCTAGACCCTTCCTGTTGTTTTCAGGGAACATAGGTGGGGCCATCCTAGGAGCATTGTGCTGCTCCTTGATTCCTCTATTTGACACGGTGCAAAGTTCGCCTACCACGGTGCCTAAGGGCTTCTTACTGGCAATCACGTACATGCAACACCCGCACATACTAGGGAGACGCATCTGAGGATGCACACAGCACACCGCATCAGCTGCACCCTGGTGGAATCGCCTAAAACCCTTTCACAACCTCCTTCAGACACTGTCCTCCATGAAGAATTAACTACTAAAGTGGGCATGGGAGCGCTCACCTGTAATCCTAGCACTCTGAGAAAAGGAAACGGAAGGATGGCGAGTTTTGAGCCCCACCTGGGCAACTTAATGACTTACTAAGAACCTATCTCAAAATAAAAAAATTAAATTAAGAAATTAGGGCTGTAACTCAGTGTGAAGGCCTTGGTTTCAATCCCTATTACTGGGAAAAAATATATAATAATCTCTAAATCTGGCTTTTAACATCATAGATTAATTTTGCCTTTTTAAAACTTAATTATCAATGGCATAATTCTGTATGAGCACTTATTTGACTCTTTGCTAACATTAAAAAAAAATTTTTTTTTAATGCTGAATGCCAAACCCAGGGCTTTGCACTTGCTAGGCAAACGCTCTACCCCTGAGTTAAATCTCCAGTTCCTATTTTTGCTAACTTGTGTTTGAGCTCCATCCACGCAATTACAGGCAGTGGTCATTTTTACTTTTTCGTCAGTGTGCAGTATTCCATTTTTGATTCCTTAGTTCATCCTTTCAGCTTTTAGTGGATACCTGGGTTGTTTGCCGTTTGTGCCTATTAGAAATGTTGCCACTGCGAACATTCTAGAGCGTGTCTTCAGGGACACATCTGAGCCTGTTTCTAATGGTCTGTACCCAGAAGCAGCACTGCTTGGTGATATCTGTTCTTTTCAGGCCATCGAAGGTTCTCTCGGGGCTAGGCAGGCAGCTGTGGTACCCATGCTGCTCATCCATACCTGCCACACGCTGCCACCTGTTTCTCACTTGCCCTCGCATATCCTCCAGGTGTGTCTGACCCTGACTGCCAAGCGCATGGCCCGGAAGAACTGTCTGGTGAAGAATCTGGAGGCTGTGGAGACCCTGGGCTCCACGTCCACCATCTGCTCAGACAAGACAGGGACCCTCACCCAGAACCGCATGACCGTTGCCCACATGTGGTTTGACAACCAGATCCATGAGGCCGACACCACTGAGGACCAGTCAGGTTGGTGGGGACCCAGGGTGGGGAACTATGGGCACCTGTTCCCAGGAGCCCCTCCTCACCCTCACACATGTCTCCTTCAGGAACCTCATTCGACAAGAGCTCGCACACCTGGGTGGCTCTGTCCCACATTGCTGGGCTCTGCAACCGTGCTGTCTTCAAGGGTGGTCAGGACAACATCCCTGTGCTCAAGGTGCGTGCAGTGCCAGCCTTCCCGTGGCATGCCTGAGTCCCTGCTCTGCACTCCTGGTGTGACAGTGCTCTATCCCGCAGAGGGACGTGGCTGGGGATGCCTCTGAGTCTGCCCTGCTCAAGTGTATCGAGTTGTCCTCTGGCTCCGTGAAGCTGATGCGGGAACGCAACAAGAAAGTAGCCGAGATTCCCTTCAACTCCACCAACAAATACCAGGTATGGACAGGGCTCTTGGGGACAGTGGCTGAGGCCTCAGTTTCTCTGCCATGCAACAGTCATCTTTGCCCTACTTCCCTCTTGCTTTGGGCAACATATTGGTTTCAGAGCCTCAGTTTCCCCTCCTATAAATTGGGAATGAATGATAATACCCAGCCTATAGGAGGAGGAACTGGCCAAATCAGAGAGCAAGAGGAAGCATGAGATCTTTGCTGGAATGGGGGACAGGGGAGCACAGAGCTCCATGCAGCAGAGGTTGGGCACCTGCCAGAGGTCTCGTGGGCAGAGAAGCAATGTTCATGCATTTGTCAAATATTTTTTTGGAGCAGCCACCACATCTTGACCCTGTTTTAGGTGCTGACAGTGCACACATTAGTGAGGGAAAGAGTGAAGCCCCTCCCTTCTGCAGTTGACATTGTAATGCTACAAGACAGTCAGAGACAAAGGCATGAGCCAAAGCCATGCTGAGGCAGAGCCCTGCAGATTTATAGCAAAATGTTCAGGTGACCAATGGCCTGTGCAAAGTCCCTGAGGCAGGAGAGCAACTTGTCCCAATAAAGGTCAGGCAGGGGCCAGGGATTTAGCTCAGCAGCATAAGTGCCTGCCTGGCAACACGAGATCATGAGTTCAATACCCGGTATAAAAAAAAAAAATGTCAGGTGTTGAGTGGGTGGGTGCTGGGCCATAGTACTTGGTTGTGACTTTGAGACACAAACTATGAAAAAGACAAGACTTGACTCACATCTCTTTTTTTTTTTTTTTTTGGTACTGGGAATCAAACTCATGACCTCGTGCTTGCCAGGCAGGCGCTTGTGCCACTCATATCTTCTCTTATTTATTTACTTACCTATTTGTTATTTACTTTATTTATTTATTTATTTACGGTCTTGGACTTGAACCCAGGGCTTTCGCACTGGCTTACATTCTTTGGCGTTAGTTTTATTCTGAATATCACTTAGTCACCAAATTGTCCAAGCTGGGTCTGAAGTTTGGATCCCCTGCCTCAACCTCCCAGAGTGCTAGGATTACAGGCATGCAGCCATGCCAGGCTTCGCATCTTTTTAAATAGTTTTGTGGAGATATAATTCACATACCATGATCATCTATTTAAAGTGTATAATTCAGTCATTTGAACGTTTTCACAGATACCTGCATCCACCTACGTAGTCAATTTTAGAGCATTTTTATCACCTCAGAGAGAAACCCCGCACCCCTTAGCTAACCACCGCCCCCCACCTCCTCCATCCTCCCAGTCCTAAGCAACCACTAACCTATTTTCTGTCTCTGGGGATTTGCCTATTCTGGACATTTCATAAAAATGGAATCCTATGACATGTGGCCTTTTATGTCTGCCTCCTTTCCCTTAGCATAGGTTTCCAGATCCATCCGTGAGGTGTATCAGGGATTCATTTCTTTTTAAGGCTGGCTAATATCCTGTTGTGTGTATAGATCATACTTGGTTTGACCACTCATCCGTTGGTGGGCCTCTGGGCTCTATCCATCCTCAGTTCTTATGAATAATGCTGCTGGGAACATGGGTACTCAAGGTGTTATGTAGACATGCGTTTGCATTTCTCTTCCTGGGAGGTTGCCAGGTTATGTGGTAATTTTCTCTAGCCTTCTAGGAAACTGCCAAATTGCCTGCCAAAGTGACCACCCCTTTTTCTACTCACTCATTTTTTTTTAACTGTTGGCGGTACTGGGAATGGAAGCCAGGGCCTCATGCATCTAAGATAAGTGCTTTACCACAGGGCCGCACTCAGCCTGGTTGATATGGGGAGTGTCGATCTAGGGCAGCGGTGGCGAACCTATAGCACAAGTGCCACAGGCTGCTGTCTGTTACCACTGAAAGCTCTAAAAGGTTCACCACCACCTATCTCAGGATTCCAGGTGGGATGATAGTAGCCGGGCCAGGGCTGGGGGGCAGCTGTGGAGGTAAGAAGAGGCCAGATTCTGGGTGTATTTCAGAGGCCAGATGAGGGGGCTGGGAATTTAGCTCAGCAGCATAAGTGCCTGCCTGACAAGTACTAGGTCATGAGTTTGATTCCTGGCACCTAAAAAAAAAGAAAAAACAAAAGAAAGAAACAATCAGAGACAAGATGACCGGATGTGGTGATCCATCAGATGCAAGATGAGAGGGAGCAGGGCAGGGCAGAGAGAGTGGACACACAATCAAAGAAAGATAGCCAGGCATTCTGGGGAACCCAGAGTGCAAGAGATGGAGAGACAGAAAAGGATGAGCAGAGATCTCTATGAGAGAATCCAGGAAACAGATAAACATGGGCTGGGTGTGCAATAAATAAGTAAATAAGATCAGATCTCTTAGCTGGGTTTGTTGGTACTATAATTGCAGCAGTGTAGGAAGCTAAGGCAGGAGAATCAAATTCAAGCCCACCCTGGGCAATTTAGTAACTTAGCAAGATCTTGTCTCAAAAGGCTTTGGGATGTAGCTCAGTGTGAAGACCCTTGGTACAGTACCCAGCACCACACACACACACACACACACACACACACACACACAGAGTCTAAGATAGAGAGATGTAGGCGATGCTCCTGAAGGACCTCTGTCCTGGCGCCTGTGGCTCTGGGCAGTGGGTGGGGACAGCCTTCTCTCCAGCTGGACACAGGCAGCCACCAGGGCCCACCATGGCTCAGGCATGCTGCCCCTGCTCTGTCACAGCTATCCATCCACGAGACTGAGGACCCCAATGACAACCGATACCTGCTGGTGATGAAGGGCGCTCCCGAACGCATCCTGGACCGCTGCTCCACCATCCTGCTGCAGGGCAAGGAGCAGCCGCTGGACGAGGAGATGAAGGAGGCCTTCCAGAATGCCTACCTGGAGCTCGGTGGCCTGGGCGAGCGAGTGCTTGGTGTGTGTCAAGGGTGGGCACAGTCGTGGGGCAACTGGACCAGCTCCGGGGGCTCCTTGAGGGGGAGTAGGGGTACGATGCTGCCCCTGCACCGCAAGTGGATGCATGGATGAGAAAGAGGGGCATGCTTAGAGAATGAATCGACTATTCGTGCAGGCATGGAGGTCTCTAGGTGAAGCCTTCACGGCCCCCAACCTGTCCTTGCCACCAGGTTTCTGCCATTACTACCTGCCTGAGGAGCAGTTCCCCAAGGGCTTTGCCTTCGACTGTGACGACGTGAACTTCACCACAGACAACCTCTGTTTTGTGGGCCTCATGTCCATGATTGACCCTCCCCGGGCAGCCGTCCCTGACGCGGTGGGCAAGTGCCGCAGTGCGGGCATCAAGGTGTGGCCTGGGCCAGCGCGGGGAGGCAGGGCTGGTAACCTGCAGGGGAAACTGGGCCATCCCTAAAGAACAACTCCTGCAGGTCATCATGGTCACTGGCGATCACCCCATCACAGCCAAGGCCATCGCTAAGGGAGTAGGCATCATTTCTGAGGGCAACGAGACCGTGGAGGACATTGCTGCCCGGCTTAACATTCCTGTCAGCCAGGTCAACCCCCGGTGAGCTGCCCTGCCCGTCCCTCAAAGCTGTCACTGCCGTGGGGGACCCATCTCCTTTCCTTCCTGTCCTCCACTTGGGTGTGAAAGCAGCAACCTGGTGCTGCAGCTGCAGGGTTTGGCAGGGTGGGGGTCACCTCCCAGCTGTGCAGCCTTGGAAGAGTCATTTAGCATCCCTGAGCCTCAGTGTCCTCTAAATGGCTACCAGCGCTGCAGGTTAGGTAGCTCCATGGTAGAGCTCTCACCTAGCACACACGAGGCCCTGGGTCTCCTACTCAGCACCAAAAATAAATCAAAAGGAAATACGTCAAATGGGCTACTAGTGCTTACTGTTTCAGAAAGTTCAGTGAAGCCCTGTATTTCTCTGTGTCAGTCTCTCTTCTGTCTTTGTCTCTCCTCCGTCTCGTCTTTTGGACTTTCTCAGCTTTCCCACTTTAGGCCTAGCTATATGTCTGTCTCCTCACCCCTTTGCCTGCATAGCTCACTGCCTCTCGGTCCTTCCTGAGGTCTGGTCCCCACACTGGGAACCTCTTTTTTCTCCTAGCCCTGGGCCTCTTGCTCGCCTGTCTGTATATGGCCCATCTGTCTATCAGGCTGCACCCCTCCACCCTGACCTTGACTGCTGGCTCTCTCTGCCCTTCCCAGGGATGCCAAGGCCTGTGTGATCCATGGCACTGACCTCAAGGACTTCACCTCAGAGCAAATTGACGAGATCCTGCAAAATCACACAGAGATCGTCTTTGCCCGCACCTCCCCACAGCAGAAGCTAATCATTGTGGAGGGCTGTCAGAGACAGGTGGGCTGGACCTGGGTCTGAGGGAGGAGGCTGGGCCTGGTCCCCTGGTTCTGAGGAAGGGGGCTGGGCCTGGACCTCTGGGTCTGAGGGAGGAGATTGGGCTGGTTCCCCGGGTTTGAGGGAGGGGGCTGGGCCTGGACCCCCAGGTCTGAGGGAGAAGAACATTAGGGGTCTCTGGATCTCATTCTTTCTCTCCATCCCTCCAGGGGGCAATTGTGGCTGTGACTGGTGATGGTGTGAATGACTCTCCTGCTCTGAAGAAGGCTGACATCGGGGTGGCCATGGGCATCGCTGGCTCTGACGTCTCCAAGCAGGCAGCTGACATGATTCTGCTTGATGACAACTTTGCCTCTATCGTCACTGGTGTGGAGGAGGGTGAGTTGGTCTGGGGTGTCATTGGAGACAGGGGGACTTCAGGGAGCCAGAGAAGGGCCAGGGGCACAATGTCACAGTGGCAGCATGATGCATAGTGCAAATCATAGTACCTGCCAGGCATGGGAGCGGGGTGGGGGAGCTAAGCTTACCTTTTTTATCTTCCTTGCTCCCAGAGTTGGAAGCTTCCTGGGGCAGGACTGGGCTGATGCATTTCTGGGTCACTGCATTGCCACCCACAGACCCAGTTTGTTGGATGAAGCTGATTTGATCAAGCTGGGCATGGTGGCACATGTGCATAATCTTAGCACTCTGGGAAGCTGACGCAGGAGGATCTGAAATATAAACTCAACCTGGGAAACTTATGACTTAGGGAGTCTCTGTCTCAAAATTAACAAAAAGGTAAGGGTTGGGCATGTAGCTCAATGCAAAGGTCCTGGGCTCAATCCTCAGTGCTGAGGGAAAACAAATTACTACTCCTTGTGGTGTGGTCGCACATAACTACATATAATCCTGGCTGCAATGGGAGCTGCGGTAGGAGGATTAGCAGTTTGTGACCAGCCTGGCAAGACTCTGTCTCAAAATTGAGAACAAGCTGGGCATAGTGGGTCACACATGTAATCCTGAGGTGGGAGGATTTCTGTGACTTCAAGGCCAGCCTGGGCTACAGAGTGAGACCCTATCTCAAAAAACAAAGCAAAACAAAGTTAAAAATAAAAATAAAAAGGGATAAGGGAATAGCTCAGCAGTAGAGCCTCCTGGGTTCTACAACAACTATAACAACAACAACAGCGAGAATAATAAAACAGAACCAAAAAACTAAAATGAAAAACAAAACACCTCCTTAGTGTAGTGGCCAGGAAGCAGAGGCTCCTGGGAGGCTCACAGTCAGCATGACCTGAGGTCAAGGAGACTCGCATGGACCACGCTGGCATTTTCATGTAGACGGCCCAGAGGCTAGAGTTGCAGGCAGAGAAAATTGTGTGGCTGAGAAATGTGGGCGAGGGGGCCACGGAGTGCAGCTGGCTGGGGCTGGTGCCAGAGGTGAGGCAGCTTGTGGGCTGGTTCCTATGTCATTTCATTCTGATCATTAGTGTAATTCATTATAACTATAGAAAATGCAGCAATGCAGAAAAATTCTCATCACCCAAAGCCTCACCATCTAGAAATAAGCATTACTCATACTTTGGTGATTGTTCCTTTCATTTCTCTCCCCATTTGAAATATTATTGTAAACAATAGCTTAGGAAAACAGTAGAGCTGAGCCCAAAGTGACACATTAGATACCCACAGCCCTCGTGTCCAGTGTCCCAGAAGGAACCCTGGCTGACTTCCTTCTCTACAGACAGGGTCTACGCACATGCAATGCATCTGTGCACAGATCCAGACACTCAGAACTTCCAGATACTTCCTGGGCTCCTGCCTTGTCTGTCACAGACTCCAGGGATGCAGCTGTGAGCAGTGCAGACAGGGTCCCTGCTCTCCTGGGCTGAGAGAGACCTCCTCACCCCAGCTCATGCTAAAGACATAATCACAACTTGTAACAGGTGCTAAGGGGAAAACACTCAGGGGCCAGGACAGTTAGTAACAAGAGTCCGACCTAGACAGTGTGGACCAAGAAAGCCCCACTGAAGAAGATGAAAGCTTAACTTTCATTAGGGGAAATTCCACAGATACCCAAAGAGGAGGACCTGGCATTGTGAAATCCCTACCACCAACGCCTGACTCCAGGTGACCAGGGCATGGCCGATCTGGTCACACTGGGGTTTAACCACTCTTAAGGCATCATTTCACCCAGGAACATGGTTGAGGTGAGAAGCAAGTAGTTTTTGAGGAGGAGGGGGAAGGAATGATGGTCAGTGGGGATACCCAGGGATCTTTGTTACACAAAAGTGATCCCTCTGCAGCCCACGGGGCCTGTTTTCTTTTCTTTTTTTAAATGATACCTAAAAGCATAAAAAACTATACATATGAATGCAGAAGCGTGTGATCCTTTGACAGCTGTACACACTGTAATATTTGAATCAGGTTAAGCGATTACTTCCTCAAACACTTCTCATTTCTCCCCCCACACTCTTCTTTTTGTGGTACTGGGGATTGAGCCCAGGGCCTCACACATGCTCTATACATGCACTTCTTCTGAGCCGTACCTCCAGCCCTGGACTCCTGTCTAACCTTCTCAGTACCCACTGATCAACTTTCCCCCATCCCCTTACCACCCTAATCTTCCCAAAGTAACCACCATCATTCTGGCCTTCATTTCTATGAAATCAACTTTTAAAAATTGTACATCTGAGGGAGAAGATGCATGTGTCCTTCTGTGGCTGGCTTTTTACATATTCATCAGTTGATGTTTCCAGCTCTTGGTTCTTGTCAATAGCAGGGATGCAGAGCTGTCTTTGATAGACAGTTCATTTCCTTTGGATGTATACCCAGGAGTGGGTTCCTGTATCATATGGTAGTTCTTTCTTAAGTCTTTGAGAAAGCCCCAAACTGTTTTTCATAAAAACCATAGGAATTTACATTCCTATAAGAATTCCCTTCTCTCTGCATCCTCACCAGCACTTACCATCTTTTGTCTTTTTTGTAACATCCATTCTTACCAAGTTGAAAGAACATCTTGTTGCGGTTTTGATTTGCGTTTCTTTGATGATTAGTGATGGTGACAGTTTTTCATAGAACGGTTGGTCATTTGCATGTCTTCTTTGAAGAAATGTCTATTTAGGTCATTGACCATATTTTAATCAGGTTACTTGTTTTTAATGATTTGCTCAGTGACTCATGGCCTCTTAGCACATGGGGGAAGCTGGAGGATGGGGCTTATTGGGTTAGTCTTTAGATTTTTACTAGGTACGCACTGTACTAACCACATTTTTTAATACA
>PVLA01007175.1:70107-110058 GCA_004027455.1 Hydrochoerus hydrochaeris | reverse complement strand
GTGTAGAGTCTGAGAGTGGGAGCAACTACTCTGCAGATGACAGGATTCAATAGGATACCCATTCTGGTTTGATTGTTAACTGCCTTTGAAGTCCTATAATGTCTCCAATGTTTAGATTTTATTAATAGTGTAATGCAATGCTAAGTTTATACTATATTTGATGATATAGACAATTTTATTGAAAATAACAAGAGACATCCTAGTGACTCCCGTAGATCACCTAGTGCTGTGTTTTTGTATGTTCTTTTCATTTAGTGTTTCTTTAGGAATTTGTACTGTTGACTTGTTTTGATTTGTTTCTCCCTCTAATACAGAAAGGCTAGGTATATGTGTAGAGACTTACACATGTGTAGAACTTCTAAGCAGTTTACGAGAATGGATTATAGTTATTGTAAAGAAAAAAAAGGAAAAGAGAGTATTCTAAAGGATATAACTGCATGTATGTTTGAGTGTGTGGAATTAATAACCATGTTGCTAAAGTTTTAGTTGGATGGATGAACAAAACTGACTACAGTCTCACTGTTTGGATGTCCACTTTGTGGGCTTTACTATTGTAACTTGAACAACTGCATCTAAGAGGAAACTATGTAATTATCAACTAGTGATTTCTTATTGGTTACTATTTTTGGTTTTTTGTTTTGTTTTTGAGATTTTGTATTGTTTCTACCTTCTTTCTGTTTCAAAATTTTTTCTTTAAATAATAAAAAAAAAAAAGAAAATGACATTCGGTTATGTGAGGCATACAGAACTCCAGCCACCTACAAACAAAACAGATCTACACCCAGACATATAATAATCAAGATACCAGAAATTCAATATAAAAAAAATATTAAAAGCCATCAGAGAAAAGAAACAGATTACCTATAAAGGTAAGCCCATCAGCATCATGGCTGACTTCTCGACATCGACCATCAGATCAACAAGAACTTGGAGCAAAGTATTCCAAACCCTGAAAGGAAATAACCTCCAGCCCAGATTGATGTATCCTGAAAAACTGTCACTAGAAATTAAGGGAGAAACAAGATGCTTCCATGACAAAGAGGAACTGGGCAAGTTTGTGACCACCACTCCAACCCTACAGAGAACACTGAAGGACATTCTAGAGAGAGAGAAAAAAAATACCAGGATTTTAGGAACAGTGGCAGAAAGGCCTCAATGAGTGGGGCAGGCAGTAGAATGAAGGAGAAAACTAGACAAACAAAGGCAGAAAAATAGCATAGCAGAAATGAGGCAGAGAAGGATGGCTAGAATCTCTACCATAGATGGCCTTGATACACTATATTGGTAATAGTGCACCAGGATTTAAAACCCACATTACTCACACTACTCTGCTTAGATGTATTATATTCTGTTCCAGTCATTCTACCTGTACTAGATTTGAGGGCACAGAAAGTAATTCCAAAGTAACAGGATATAGTATGGTAATCATCCTTAATTTCCTATTAACTTAATCTAAAGCTCTGTATAACCTACACTGTTTTACCATGACTGATCGTAATTGAATCTGGTTTGTTGGATCGTGGTTTTGTATTGATAGATTTTATTCAAAGCTGTTATGATTGATAGTATCAAGTCTGAGAGTATAGGCAACTGCACTTAAGATGACAAGATTCACTAGAATATCCACTCTGGTTTGATTACCACCTGCCTTTGAAGTTTTATACTGCCGACAATGTTTTATTTTTACTAATATTGTTATGTACTGCTATATTCAATTATACTGCTATATTCAATTATGCCTGATGGTATAGACAATTCTATTGAAGATAAGAAACAACACAGTAATTATTGTAGATCACCTTGTACTGTGGTTTTATATGACTTTTTGGTTTCATGTTGTTATGGGAATTTGTTTTGTTTTGTCTTGCTAAGTTTTGTTTTTCCCTCTAATACAGAAAGGACAGAAATACATGTCGAGACTCATGCATGCGTAGCTATTTACAGTCACACTGTTTGAATATCTACTTTGTATGCTTTAATTTTGTAACTTGAACAACTATTTCTAAGAGGACAATATGTAATTTATCAACTAGTGATTTCTTATTGTTTATCTTTTTTTGAAATTTTGTATTATCTCTACCCTTTACATGCTTTTCTCTTTAAATAAAAAAATTTAAAAAAATAATAATTTCATTTTCTTCTTCACTCAACTAATTATAATTGAATATTGGGTCATCTAGTTTTAATGCTGTAATTTACCTTTTTCTCTTCTATTTTCATTTCTTTTTCTTTTTGGATTTCTTTGAGACAGGGTCTCACTATGTAGTCCAGGCTGGTCTTGCACTCATTGTGGAACCCAGGCTGGCCTTGAACTCATGGCAATCCTTCCCATCCTGAATACTGAGATGACAGGCATGTATCATCACACTTCTATTTTCTTCTTTCCTTCTTTCTTTTTATTCATATTTTATTTTCTTCTGCTATTTGGAGATAAGCCTTATTTTGCAAACTTCCCTTCAATTTTAAACTTTATTATATATTTTACTTCTAAAAACAAATCCCCTTGTTATTTCCTTTCTTCATTGGTATCTAAATAGTGCTTGCTTCATGGATATAACACTTTTTTTTTTTTTGGCCATACTGGAATTGAGCCAAATGAGCACTGGGCTGCAGCCCTTTTCATTTTTTGTATTTTGAGAGAGTCTTGCTAAATTGAACAGGCTGGCTTTGAATTTGCAATCCTTCTGCCTCAACCTCCTCAGAACTGGGATTACAGGCATATACCACCATGCCTGGCTCCATAACAATATTTTTTTTTATTGCTTTAAAAGTGTAACTTTAAGAAAAAAAAAGTTTTCCCTTGTATTCTTTTTCCTTGAAGTGTTTTCCCCCTTTTAATTTTTATGTACAAGGTTTTACTCAAATATCTGTGATTTTTTTTTTTTTTTGCCTTTTTGTTTCTATTTAAAGGAAAAGCACTAAAAAAAAGTAGTACTAAGTTGACATCTACAGCGTTTGATGTGAGCAAGATACATTTCTGGCAGAACCCAAGTATCAGGCACTCTGGTTCTTTCTATTGGGCTTGTCAGTTTCTTTAGAAGAGAATCCTTCCCTGGTTGTCAGTATTCTGGGAACCAAGTAGTAAAGGAAAGAAATTTAGGGGAGGTGGAAAGAGTGACCTCAACACTCTGCTTATATACTTTTACTTAACCCCCGTTTTAGACTAAAGGCCTTATTTCCACCCTTTGCAATATACCACATGTACTCAAGTTCAGAGCCTCTTTGATTTAGTTTCTTCTTTCTTGCTAGGTGGAAAGAGGGGAGGGGACTATATAGCTAAAATCAGCCCCCTTTGTACTGAATCTCTCTTTATAGGTATTTAAGCTTTCCTGATTTGTTTTCAGTCATCAACCATCTATCATTTTCTCAGCTTTTAAATATCTACTGTTACCTCTTGACTGTTACTGTTCTTTAGATTCTCTTTGCCTTTGGTTCTTTATTTCTTTACTGCCATTTTGATACAATTTAGGAGAGAGTAGAAATAAACACATTTATGTATTTGACAATTATTTACTAAGCACTCACTATGTGCCAGGAAGCACATAATGAAATACAGCAATAATTCAGAAGTACAAAAAAGCTAAACCAAAGAATATTCTTTTTCTCAGAAAGTTAACATTTCAATTCAATAAGACAGATACATAAGTAAAAAAATAAACACAGATATTCCTTTACCATCGGAGCTTTCACTATCTGAATTCAAGAATCAAAAAGATTTTGAAACATTTCTAGATAAACCTGTTTTCTTACCATGTGCAGCTTTCTAAAACTTAGGAACCAATTAGGTTAGAACAACTGGGTGTCTCTCATTATTCCAATTCTTTATCGAAATCAATTTATCAATATAAATATTAGACAACTAAAAACATTTGCATGTAAGATTCGGTAGTGGCAAGAGCTCTTAAGAAAAATATGACACTAGGAGGAATAGGGGTAAGCATGTAGTCAGGGAAGATATCTTTAATGATAATGTCTAAATATCAGGAAAAACAGAAGGGCTTTTCACACAGAAGGAACAGTAAATGCAAACTGTGTTTGGCATTTTTGTGGAAGAATGAGTAGGTCAACATGTAAGTCAGTAAGACTAGAATGTGGCCAGAATAGACAGAAGAAAAGGGAAGGCACAAGGGAATTAAATTAGGAAGGACATCAGGAATCAACTCATTTTGAAACTATGATAGACAATGCTGTCACTGTGAATAAGAAAAGAGACCTTTAGTGATGAAGATTATTTTTAAAAAAATACTATCTGCTGCATACAGAACAGATTATGATAGAAGAGACTGAATGGAGACAGTAAGATTAGGAGGTACTATAGTAATTCAGGTGAGAATATTGACATATTTTTTGGTGGACATTAAAAGAAGTAGTCAGATTCTTTTGTGTGTATGTGTATGTGAATGATACAGTGGAGACTGAATCCAGGCCCTTATACATGATAAGCAAATGCTGTGCCACTGAGTGAACCCCTGTTATGGCTTATACCTAGATGTCCACCCAAACCTTCAGGAAGTGTAAGTAAGGAGTTTCAAAAGTGGCTAGATTAGGGTGTGCAAATGTTGATTAAGGATGTGATCCTGGGATTAAGGCAGGCCCACCCTAGGCCCACCCAGGCTAGTACCTGAAAGGTATAAAAGGGAAACAGGCTTGCTGTTTCTGATTTCTGTCTCCCTTGCCATGAACTTCTCTTCTGTGACTCCCTTCTGTTATGCCACCTTTCTTTGGAACAAAAAGACTATGGATTAAAACCTCTACAAACTGTGACCTGAAATAAACCTTTCCTCTTTTAACTGTGGGTATTGGATTTTTTTTTTTTTTTTTTGTCTTTTTGAGATAGGTCTCGCTATGCAATTCAGGCTGGCCTTGAGCTCACTTTGTAGCCCAAGCTGGTCTTGAACTCTCAACGATACTCCTGTCTCAGCCTCCTGAGTGCTGGGATTACAGGCGTGAGCCACCACACCTGGCTGGTATTGGATATTTTGTCTCAATGAGAAAAGTAACCAAAACAGATTTTGGTACAAGAGAAATGGGGTCATTGCTGTGATACTCCCTGGCCATGTGGTTCAAAAGCCTTTGGATCCTACTTGCTGGAAGAGTTTGGAAAGGTCTGGAGATGCAGGCTGAAGATGCAGCCCTGTAATGCTGTAAGATAAATTTGATGGGAGAGTCTAGTCAAAGCTCAGATGACCAGAATGTTGACAGAAATGCTGCTGGTAAAGACTAGGTTCAGGAGGTTTAAGTTAGGAACAAGGACTGCATTGGCTATTAGACTCTAGACCATGCGTATTATGTTTTAGCAGAAAACTTGTCTGCATTTTGCTCTTTTACACAGACTTTGCCTGAAACTGAGATTAAGGGTAACAGACTAATTAATCTTGCAGAAAAAATTTCAAAACAGTCTCATGTTGAGGCTCTGGCATGGCTAACACTGGGGGGCTTTTAGCAAGATCTATTTTGAGAATGAAGAACAAAGAGCCCAGCAGAATGATTTCGAACATTTTGAATTTGGCCAGAAAGGAAGCTCCAGTAAAGTTGAGGACTGCAAAAATGTTGTAGAGGAGAACTTCGTTGCTGAGAAGAGGACAATAGAAAAGATGGCCTGAACACATCACAAGAACCAGTGTACTTCACCCTTTTCAGCCTCAAAGTTGCAAAATTCAAACATTTTCTTTAAGAGAGCCTTCTAGAATGGTGGCAGCCTAGAAAAACGTTCCTTGGAATTTGGTTCATAGTGCTCAGCAATCTAGGTGCTTGACCCTTACAGTCAAGAGAGAAGGAAGTCTGGCTACTGCTCCAGTTGGTGGCAGACCTTGGCATCATCCATGGGGTGCTGATTTTTTAGTGCATGCAAAATGTAAGAGTTGTGGGATCAGGAAGGCTTCCACGTAAGTTTCTGAATGAGGCCTGGGAGGCCAGGCAGTGTGCCCATGAGAGAACACCATGTGAAGCTATGAGTGTAAAGTTGAACATTCAGTAGAGACCCTAGAAGGCTGGAGAAGCTAGAAATATGGATCATCTGAGGAAAGCTGCAAGTGTACAAAGCCAGCCCAAAAGAAAAGACTTGTGAGCTGCAATGCTCACAATGATTGAATCTACTACTTTTGAGAGAGAGAAATCCAGAAGAAGAGAAGATTAAATAGATTGGTGGATAGAAGTGGACACTGAAGAAAAGTATTTAGTTCTTGTCAATTTAAATTTGAGATATCTACAGACATCCAAGCAGAGATTCAGAAGGGTACGGAATGTAGGAGTATGGATTTTATTGGAGAAGCTGGGTAAGAGATATAAAGTTGGGAGTAGTCACCATACAGACAATATATAAAGCCAGGTGATTATATAAGGTTGCTTAGGGAATAAGGGAGGAGAGAAAAAGAGGTCTGAGTTCTAGACCTTAGACAACTAGATCATTTAGAGGTCAGAAATTTGAGAAGGAGAAACCAGCTACACTGAAGAAACAAGAGAAAGTAAGGTTTTAAAGTCAAGGAAAGAAAGTGTTTTAAAGTAAACAGAGTGACTGAATTCTGCCCCATGTTGCTGACAAGCTGAGTAGGAAAAATGGAAACTGGTCATTGTATTGGGAAGATAGAGTCACTGCTTACAGAGGAATGACTGGAGCAAAAGCCTGTAGAACAGAATTCAAAGCCAAGTAGAAAAAGAAATTGGAAACAGTGATCATATGCAATGTTTCTAAAAAGTTTCCTTAAAAGGAGGCAATAATTGGGGTGAATATGAAACCACATGAATTTCTGCTATTTATGTTGAGAAATAGCTGTATACTGAGAGGAATAGGGGAAACTTGTTGTGATACATGACTCAGGAGAAAGTGATTACTATGAAAGTTAAGTCCTTTGTTGGCAAAAAAAGGTAGGATTATATAAGTACAGTTTTTCTCATTTCCCCCCTATTTACCTGATAAAAAGGTTGATGATAGGATCTGTGGCATTGAAAAGTAAACTTTTGGGGCTAAGGATATAGCTCAGTGGTATATGGCTTGCCTACCATGTATGAGACCATGGGTTTAATCATCATACCAAGAAAAAAAAGTAAAACTTTAGAAACAAACATAGGTAAACAAGTACATAAGCAAAGATTTGATCAGAATATATGTGAAATTCTCATTAAGATGGTAAGATTCATCCATTCTAGATTTCTGAGAGAGAGAGAGAGAGTGAGAGAGAGAGAAAAGGAATATTCTGAGTTTTGGAACAAGGTCTTGCTGTTAGTCTAGGTTGGCCTTGAACTCATGGCAATCTTCCTGATTCAGCCTTCTGATTAGTCCTCCTGATTCTCCCTTCATATTATTTAAAAATTAAGCTATGTGAAATAAATAACATGTCTATTATATTTTTTCTTTTATTTTCTAAATAACCAGTTTTTTCCCTTATATCTATTTCTCATGTCCTATTAGCACTAAGACTTTTTATAAATCACAATGATCTAATTTTAGAATATCTTAGACTATTTTTATCAGTCAATGGTCAAATTAGTTTAAAGGTGCCATTTTCAATTATGTCCAATGTTAAACATAATCTTGGAGAGGACAGTGCTTTTCAAGCCTCAAAACTTTCTTTATTCTGAATCTTTTCTGACTTTTGGTTCTTCGTTGGCTTTCAACAGAAATGAAAAAAAAAATCAAAACTAAAGTAAGTCCAATGTTCTAAAAATCATGGAAATATAAACAACAACTTCCAAAGATTACCAAATCCACACCTGGAAAACTCAAGAATCTTATTGGGCTGAGGATTTAGCTCAGTGGCTTAAGTGCCTGCTTAGCAAACCTGAGGTTGTGAGTTTAATCCCCAGTGTTGTTAAAAAAAAAAATTGAGTGGCAAATAAAAATTACACATAGTAGGCACTAAATACATACTTGGAAATCTAAACTATCTAACTTGAGGGTTGATGAATGGAAAGAAAGTAGTCATTCTAAACCAACAACAAAATTGTGTATTATTTTCTCATTATTAGTTTTCAAAATTCTTGTATGACAATCCACTTTCTAATCTGTCTCCTCATTTAGCATTATTTACACTTGATTTTAGCCAAAAGGCTGAGAAATGATAGCATTATTTATTTTTTGCTTCATGGTGCTTTTATCAGGTCCAATATATTTATAGTTTGGGGGAAACCAAAAAAATTACTAAGTTATAATCATGAGAAAAAAAAATTAGGAGAAGGTCAAACATTTAATAACCATACTTTTAGTCAGAAAATAGTAACATGAAAAAACACATAAGGAGAACAATGATTTTAATGAGCAGCAACACACCATATATCACTAGCCATAGAAATATGTTTCTTCATCAATATAATGAGTTTTTGATTTTCTAATTGTATAATAATTTAAATGAACTTTACCAAGTAAGCAGAAATGACAAACAGTTTTGGTAATCCCTAACTGCAAGAAATCCAAAGAAGTTGCAACACAGTCTTATTGTTAGCTTAACAAGATTAATAACTATGTTCAGCATAAAAATGCCACTGTTTGTTTTAGAATAACACATAACAATGATTAACTTAAAGATCACATTATTGTAATTTATTATTTATTTTGCCAAAATAGCTCACCTGGTACAAAAAATTCTGTTGACACAAACCAGTGAAATTCCAAATGAAATCCCAAACGAATAGCCTTCAAAGTGACAAGAAAAATCAAATAGAGAACAGATACTGTGCCTGGAAGAAAAAAAATTCAGAAACTATTATCTTTTATTATCAGACTTACTTTAAAATTAAACTTTATTTCCATATTCTCAATGAAGTGTAGCACATTATTACCTTCATTGACTATTCCCACTAAAATTCATCAGGAATTTGAGTAACAGAAATGAGTTATGTGAGTTAACAGAAAATAAATCTATGTAGAGTAAGCTTAAAAAAGAACTGGATGAAGGTAGCTTATATATTGCTGAATACAAAAATGTTTAATTTACTTATGCACTGAGGTTGGTGGAATATGTAAGTATGGATAAAGAAAATGTGGTTATTTATATACCATGGAATACTACTCTACCACAAAGGACAAACAAGAGTCACTTGTAGGAAAATGGATGCACTTTCATACTACGATATTAAGTGAAATAAATCAGACACAGAAGCCTAAATACTGCATGGTTTATCTTATGAGACCCAAAATATAAATAAAGAGCAAAATAAAAGATAGATAATAGGAAGTAGGGAGACAGATCTTTTTTCAAATGGGAGGGGAATCAAGAAATGGAAGAAAGGGGAAGGGAGGAAAGGGGATGAAAAAAGAACTGTGATGTGTTATGTACACGAACCAACTCCTCACAAGGAATATAATCATTATGTATGGCAAATATGTACAAAAAGAGTTCACTATAAAACTGTACAGTTACACTGAAGAATAAAATAACATGAAATCAACTTTTATTCTTTCTATTGGATATTATTATTGGATATTCTTTCTATTAGAGATTATCAGAAAGCAGGAAAACTACATCACAATAGTTAATGTGAAGTGATTAAGAATGTGAAGCAATGAATGTGGACTGTAAACATTTAAGCAAAATGATAATTTACATAACTTATGAATTATCTGATCTAGTATCTATATGAGGTTCTGATTATGTGGTACTACACTTCACTGATGGAAAGATTCCAAAATCTATTCAAGGTATTATAGACAGGGTAAAGTGGATACACAGCATGTTTTAGCAACGTAGGAGGTTAGAGAAGGATTTCTTTTGATGATGTAAGTCCAGTCATTATGTAGCATAGTCAGGAAATCTAGGAATATCCTTTGATGTTAGCTCCTCTAAAGAAGTTTAAAAATAAAGAAAGTACCAAGGAAAAAAGCAGCATATGTTTATGGAGTTGGGCTATAGTCAACCTGGTTAGAAATCTGCTGATTGTTTTGCCCAACTGAGCAAATCTTTCTTTAAGTTTGTATGCTTTTAAAGGACTTGTTCCACTGGAAAGTCAGCAAGAAAATCAGGAAACCACAAATGAGCTGTATAAGCTCTGCTGTGGGTTTAGAGATTAGCTAACTCAGAAAGGATGAAAGCAAGAGACAAGAGCTTATATAACCACAATGCTTCATTTTCTGATTGTTTATGGCAGTTTACAGCGAGGCAAAAGGTATGAAGAAGTATTTTTACTTCCTCTTTTTGTCTTTGGGTAAACCATCTACATTTCAGTTTTCTACTTCCTGGATCATCAATGTGATAGATGATCTGGTTGTTTTATACTAAAGGATGCCTATTAAGAGGTCAGATTTATAGAGATGAGGTAAAATCCTACAGTCTATTTGTATCTATGAATTTTCTTATCCTTGTATTTTCTTTAGTTAATCAGATTAGAGCTTTCACTGGGAGTTCCTCTTGCCATCTTAAACAGTATCAAAACATTCCTTCGGTGGTTTCTGAAAAACAGGACTCACAGAAACAGGGCTGTTTCTTTAAGGAGGCAATAGGATTCTAAGAAAGAACCAGCAGCAAGGAAAAGAGCAAAACCAGAATAAATCTAAGAAATTTGAGTTAGAGAATGATCTCAGGCTTAAAATCAGGAGACAATTCTGTGCAATACTCTTAAAGGGAAACAATACAAAACGAAACAAAACAAAAATTAGATAAACTCCTTTAGTAAGTTCTAATGTTTCCAACCCTTAAAACTGAGGAGTCCTATAACCATTTGGAATTATTCTCCTGAAACTTTGGTTTGTTTTCTCTAGTTATACCCTAAGAAAAAAGAAGGTAAGAATGGGAAATCAAGTAACTCATGTCTCAAAAAGTCAAAAAGGGACTTGAAATAGAAATAGTCATTTATTTTTCTGCCACACTGCAGATTAACAAAAACCAAGGTACCGTACAACTGAACAAATTAAACATAATGATCAGGACTGAAATGTAACTCTCTCCCCAGTTAGATCATAGTTTTAAAGAATCCAGCATGTAGTCTTCTATAAAGATAAGCTACAATTCAACACTGTACCTTACCTAAGATATTAAATTTTGAAAAAAATGAAGGAGATTTGAAATTGAGCAGTGGCAGGAGGAGTCCTATAAGGTAAAAGGGCACTGTCTTGGACCTATTCCACCACTTTTCAAACTGCTGGACTCCTGTGTCATTTGCGTAGAAGATCATGGATTCATTGTCAGGATGGTCTCCACTCCCAGCACTTGGACAAATCACTACAACGATAAACCACTATATTAGAGAAGACCACAAAAGGCAGAAAAATCAACTCCCCAGAGAGTGATGCTCCACTTTTACCATGAATAAGTTGCTCCTTTCTGAAAAAAAAAATAGAGGGTTATTTTTAGGTAATTAGGAATCTTATGAAATTTCTAAGAAAATTAAGATTTTCTTAGAAAATCTTAGGAAGTTTTATGATTTGGGGATGACAATGTGCAATGTATGTACCATTGTTGCCCTGATTGACACATTTTGAAATTTTTTTTCTTTTCTTCTTTTTTAATCCTTGAAATAAAATTGATTTGGAAAAAAAAAAGTCTTAAAGTATATCTTTAACCTCTGCTGGAGGTAGAAATAAAAATATTCCCCCAAATATTGTTTCATTACATCACTGGAGAGATAATATTGGACTGATGGTATTTGGTTTTATTTTTACAACAAATAAGAAATATGATTCAGGGTAATAGTTTATTACATTAGTAGCTAAAAAGTCAAAGGCAGGTTTCCTTTAATAACAAACATAATCACTGATGAAAATGTAACTCAAAATAATTCTGGAAATTTCTTATATTTGTTATATGTCTAGGAGCTGAGATATTATTTAGAGAATTGGGAATCAGTAGACATTTTTCTTATCCTATCTACAGGTGGCAATTTTGTCTATTATCAGAGTATAAATAATTCTTACTAATTTCACAAAAGAGCTTACTATTCTATTTGGTTTCACAATAGAGCATTTGCTAGTAATTAGCTCTATGTAAAAAACTATCTACATTCCTAGACTCTAAAAAAGCAATATTATACTCATCACATGTCAAAGAGGAAGAATATATTTTGTTAGCTCTATTTTGAATTTTATTCTTAATCTGTTATTTAGCATGCTATAAAATCAAGCATTCAATTTCTTTCTCATTCTTTATTAGTATTTGAACCTGTATTTTTTTGTTTTGGGAAAAAAATTGCTTTTGCTATCGATAGCGGTTAATAGCACAGGCTTTGGAAGTAAAATGACAGAACAATTAAATATTAATTCTGCCAATGAACAGCCAGATGTTCTTGGTATGGTAAGTCTCTATGCTTTGGTTTCTTCCTCTGCTAAGTGGAGTTTATAGTATATAGAGTTGCTGTAAAACATTTATAACAGTGACTTGTACTGAGTAATTATTTGATAATATTAGTTTTAAAATATTAGTTTTAATTTTTGCTTCAAGATACACTGTTTCATAGTCTATTTACGATACTGTTCAAAATAAATATTAAAAGACAATCCATTAAATGCTGGTATCAATGTAAGGTATCACTATGCAAAATAAACTAACTTTGCTGATGATGTTTTCCAAGTCATCAATGTAGTTGTGATATTTATGACCTTAATGATGAAGTAACTTCTTTCCTTTGGATAAGAAATTTGGTAAGATACTAATAAACAGTTCTGTCAATTGATGTCAAAATAGCTATATAGCAAAATTATCTTAAGACAGTGTTATTTGGTATTTTGAAAATCTGGCCAGCATAAGCATCTGCCTGGCAAGCGCAAGGTCACGAGGTCAATCCCGTATACCAAAAAAAAAAAAAAAAAAAAAAAAAAAAAAAAAAAAAAAAAAAAAAAAAAAAAAAAAAAAAAAAAAAAAAAAAAAAAAAAAAAAAAAAAAAAAAAAAGGAAAAGAAAAGAAAAGAAAATCTGAGGTACAGGACTGGCTGCAAGAGATTTTAATACAGTAATTCAAAAGTATGTGTGTTACTCCAGTGTGTACTATTTAGTGTCTTCCTTTGCCCCTTGTTAGCAATAGAACATGAGTGAGTGGATATGCTATGGACACACATACTTTTAGCTGGTTCTTTACTCACATCAGTTTACTCCAATGAAAAGTTAATTAGGTTTAATGGGCAAAGAAGACACTAAATAGCACATATTGGAATATATAGTTCATGGGAAGAGAAATCTATTCACTGTTATATCCCCAGTGCCTAGCAGGGTTCCTGATAAACAACAGGCTTTGTAAAATGCATTTGTTAAATCAATTGTTCTCTTAGTGATCAGTATGCTTCTCCATAAAAATGACATCAGTTTAGTATCCCTAAAACCTGAACACATAAAAGCTTTAGGTGTTAACAAGCTTACATTAGCATTTACATGGACTCATCTATGACGTCCATACTGAATTCAATCAACTGGCCACAGATTTTATTTCATTTTTGTTTTATTGTTTTTTATGGTACTGGTGATCAAACCCAAGATCTCTGCATAGTAAGTAGGTACTCTACCACTGAGTTATACCCAAGCTCCAAAGGTTTATTTTTAATAAATAAAAGAAAACTCTGCTAAGAAATAATTATGTTTAAGCAAAAATTTCAATTTATTTTTCCATGTTTACTAGCCTCTGTTCATTACCATGAAATTAATGACTGTATGTTACAAACTTGTATAGTCTAAATATTAGTAAATAAAAATACATATCTATAATGAATTAATGAACTAAGAAGTATGCTTGTAGACATCTAATAGAATTAGAAGGGGTATAGTTTCTTCAGCACTGGCCTGGCAAGCATGAGGTCATGAGTTTGATTCCTGGCATCCAAAAAAGAGCGGGGGAGTATTTTCTTTAAAAATGTTGATTATTCATTAGAAAATACACATACTCTGGATACCATTGTGAGCTGTAATAATACAAGCTTAGTATCTCTCATCTGAAATGCTTGGGACCAGAAGTGTTTCAGATTTTGGAGGCTTTTTTTTTTTTTTTTAATATTTGCATAGACTTTACTGCACATTGACTGGTTTGCTTTTATGGTGCTGAAGATTAAAATTAGGGCAAGTAATCTACCACTGTGCTACATTCCCAGCCCCTAACCAGTTCTGGAGCACTTCAAATTTTGGATTTTTGAATTAGGGATATACAATTTGTATGGACTAAATGTTGCCCGGTTAATATTAACATAATCTTTTTGGGAGTCTTTTCTTTTTTTTTTAACATATCAGTTACAATTTGGAAGCAGTTCAGTTAACACGATAATGATTTTGTACTAAACATTTATCTAAAATGAGGTCATATATTCTACTTTAAATCTCTGGAACAAGATAGGGAACAAGGAAACTAACTAACTTACAAAGTACTTACCTGGGTTGCTATTATTGGTTCTCAGTATAGTGTCTGTATCATTAATGTGGTGAATAAAATCTAAAAATTAAAAACAAAAATATATTTTAACAATGAATGAAAGATGTAATATCCTATCAGTCAGTATTTTTCATTGTCAACAAAATTTTACCTTCTACAATTTTCTTCACTTAAAGGTCTAATAGCCATTGGTTTGGGAAATTATGAGAAATTTTTATTTGAATGAAGTCCATATATGGGAAATTTTTATTTGAATGAAGATTTTTAAAAAACTACTGACAAGGCTAAGTTAATGACAGTTAAAAGCTCTGGAATGAAGATAACGAGCACAATATTTTTCTTATACTCACACAAATTTATGTAATTATAGTTACATTTCACATAAAAGTTCTAAAGTATGTTTAAAAAAAAAGAGGAAAAACCAACATGTATACACAGCAAAGCTTACTTAGAAAATAACTTAAAGTTCCAAGGTTTATGGTTAATTTTTATGCTCACAAGAATCACTAAGTCAGACTACAGGAAGCAGCAAAGTAAAGAGCGTACACAGACATCTGAACACGCATACCGTATTATCTATTGTGAATTTGAGAATGGGTAAAGAATGTGCTTTCTTGCTAATAACCTTCAGAGGTTATTCTGCATATTTATAAGCACAGCATTAATAAAAAGTATTTATTGTTTTAAAATTTAAATAAGAGATGCTGAGTTATGTTTTAAGGTGATAAAAGTTAAACAGGTGCCTAACTCATCTCCAACTGTACTGTATGCGTCTCAAGACAGAATAAAGTCAGTAGTACGGTGCTGCAGGTTTTTACAATATCTTTAAGAGTCATAGTGATTTACAATTAGAAGTTATGAAACTTTGTGTTTTTGTTTTGTTTTGTTTTTGTCTTTTTGAGACAGGGTTTTGCTATGCAGTTCAGGCTGGCCTTGAGCTCACTTTGTAGCCCAGGTTGGTCTCAGACTCACAATGATCCTCCTGCCTTAGCCTCCCGAGTGCTGGAATTACAGGTGTGAGCCACCACGCCCGGCTTTTATGTTATTTCTTGATGCCAAATACTAACATAAGGATAGTAAAATCTTGACAGCAAATCTACTGGGCTATATTGGGTCCCTCCCAAAATTTATGCCCACTAGGAACCTTAGAATGCTACTTTATTTGGAAATAGAGACTTTCTAGATATAACCAAATCAATATAAGGTTATATAGGATTACAGTGGGCTCTACAATAAAAGATTTGTGTCCTTATAGGAAGTAAAAATCTGGACATGCCGATATAGAAGAAAGAGATTGTAGTGATACAACTATTTGTCAAGGGATGCCAGAGGCTATCTGCAACCGACAAGAGCTAGGAAAAGCAAAGGATTCCTTCTTAAAGCCTTTAGAGGGAGAGGGATCATTTTGATATTGAACTTCTTGTCTCCACAATTATGAAAGAATATATATCTGTTGTTTTAAGCCAGTAATTTTTGGTAATTTGCTATAGTAGTCCTCGGGAGCTCAGGCACCAAGGCTCAAGGATATAATAAGAAATAGGACAATACCTTTTATGAACAGATGCAAAAGTTTCAGACAAAATATTAGCTTTTACTTCTCCAATAAAAGCAAATTTAACTTAGTAAGGAATTTAAAAAAATACATCATGACTAAATAAGTTTACCCCAGAATATGTGTAAGAATAGTTTAAATGTTATAAAGTATATTCACTTAATTCAGTATATTAGTAATTTAAAGAGAAAAACTGACTATGTAAAGAGATGTAGATTAACTACTTGCTAAAATTTAAAACACATTAACAAAAAAACGCTCAAGAAACAATATGCGAAAGTATCTAAATTATAAAGCTGGGTGTGGTGGGACACACCTGTAATCCCAGCACTCAGGAGGGTGAGGCAAGAGGATTACAGAGAATTCAAGGTCAGCCTGAGCTACATAGCAAGACCCTGTCTTAAAAAAAAAAAAAAAAAAGGTCTAAATTATTGAAGAACATAACCAATACCCCTTACCAAACATAATATTTAATGATAAAGATCTATGCCATACCATTACAAAAACTTTCTCAGGAACAATACAAGAATGTGTACTTCTTATATTGTAAAGAAGACATGTAGCACTGTTCACATGCAGCTTTATACTTTAAAAGATATAAAAGTCTTTACATATCTGTATGTTTGTGCATATTTATGTGTATATGTATACAAATACAAATGTGTGTGTATATATATATATATATACACACATAGAAACCATTTAAAAATAATAATTACACAGAACAAGTTCCTTTACTCATGGATGATGTGACTAAAAAATCCAAAGTGTATCTATAAAATTATTAGAATCAACGAGTTTAGAAAGTTTGCTAAATTCAGAACATTTAGAAATTAAGTTTCTTAGCTGAGGATTAGTAGTGTATGCCTATAATGTGAGAATTCTAGAACACTTGGGTAGAAGGACAGCAAATTTGAGCCCAGCCTAGGCAACTGAGTGACTTACTAAGACACTCTCAAAATTTAAAAATGTTTCTAAAGGGAAGAGGATGCAGCTCAGTGTGAAAGCCCTAGTATTAATCCCCAGAACTGTAATAAACAAACATAAAATAAAAATAAATTGATGGTACCCCCAAAAAAGAAACAGAAATTATATTTTTTTGTAATACCAACAAATAATTTAAATATATAATTGAAACTATCTTTTTCTGGAAAGACAATTTTTGTTTCTTGAAGGAGGTAAGACTTACACAAATATGTCCACTTGTCAAAATTGGCAAAGATTTGTGTATTTCAGTGAATAAGTTTTACCTTAAAAAGAGAATTATGTATTTTTAATAGTTGAATTGGTGTGGAGAGTGGGTATAGCATGGATCTTGCTTTCTGAGTGGATATGATTTTGCTCCCAAGGGGAGAAAATTCATGTTCTGGAGGAGGAAAAAAACTTTAAGTCTTTTTAAAGCACAGAAACATACATAGTCCATAAATATATTTATAATATAGCTGTGATATTAAAATTTCATGCAAGAGGGAACTAGGGGGAAAATGTCTACAAAGGTTCCATATGGAGGCAATTAAAAAAAAAAAGGTTGAGAAACACTGCTGCAGATAATTTGACAATATCAGGCTGCTGAGTAGTGCTGAAGCAAGGAGTGGAAACAGTTTCCTTATTCTGTTTTACATTGCACATATTTGAAACTTTTTATAATGTGTGTGTTGCTATGAAATTAAAACTCTATAAAAATTTTAAGATACTCAAGGAAATCTTTTAAAAAAGATATGAAAGATCTTTATCAAGCAAAGACATCTGAAAAAGACCTAAATAGAGATCCATGCCATGCTTGTTCATAGAGAGGAAAATTCAGTATCTTAATGATATAAATTCTCTTCAAATCCAATTCAATTCTAATCAAATTCTAAATTCAGTACCCTAATGGCATCAACTATGGTACACTATTCAACATACCATTTCAAAGCAATTTCAATACAATTCCAATTCTCTATAAATCCAATGAAATTCTAATCAAATCCTAAACTCAGCCCCCTTGTGGCATTAAGTATGGTATATTGCTCAACATATCAATTCAAAGCAAATTCAATATGATTCTAATTGGATTTTTCTGGAATACATGATTCTAAAATCCATAAAAAATGATAGTAATTTGGGAATTAAAAGTTCTGAATAGAGCTAATATATACAAAGTGAACACAAACCACTAACTAGCAGATAGATAGGTATAATACAAAGGTAGATAAACAGCATATAATCTTTACAATGAGTGCCCATAAAAAGTAAGAAAATGACCAACAATCAAACAGAAAAAATGTGTCTAATAGGTACATAGCTTAGAGAAACTTCTATATGTATACAAGGAGACAGAAATAAGCCAGTAATTACATTGTTTATTATAGTTAATAAACAAGTAATTTTGCATCCAGGTATTTGGTAAACTGAGCAACTATTTTGAATTATAACAATATGTAATAGAACAAACATTGTTAAATTCCTATCATCTTGGTTTGAAATCCTGTATCACTATTGTGTTTTTTTGTCATTTTGCTTTTACTGCTGTTTTCTGTTTCTTTTTTTTCCTGTGTTTTTTATCTTCAAAATAAAATTTAAAAAAGGATATAAACAAGTAATACCAAAATAAACAAGCTAAATGTCATCCAGACAATGCACAAAAAAGTTGTGATATATTCAGATTACTGAACAGCACAAAGAAGTTAAAATGAACTATTTGTGTTAATAAAGTGATGGTAGGAACAAACTGCAAAAGTATTAACATGGTTTAAAAACATTTTAAGACATATTGGTGTGTTAGTGGCACATCTGTAATCCTAGCACTCAGGGGACTAAGGCAGGAGGATTACAATCTGGGCTAAAAGATTGTAGCCCAGGAGTTCAAGAACATCCTGGAATGTAGAGAGAAACCTTGTCTCAGAAAAACAAACAAACAAAAAAAAAAAACAACCAAAAAACCCCACAAAAGAACACTACACATTACTCATAGTTATGCAGTAAAAGTACCAAAATAAGCATGAGAAAGCTAAAACACCAAACTGAGATAAGAAGGAAAATGGAAGAGTACACATAGGACTTCAACTATACCTGCAATGTTTTATTTTTATAAGAATAGTGAACTAATGTAATTATGATAAAATGTCAACACTAAAGTGCACTTATTAATGAGTATACTGGTTTTTATTAGTTTGAAATTTTTTGTAGTTTGAAATATTTTATAATTTTTTAGACAATAAAAATGCTTGGTAGTAGCTGGGCGTGGTGGCTCACGCCTGTAATCCCAGCACTGGGGAGGCTGAGGCAGGAGGATCGTTGAGTTCAAGACCAGTCTGGGCTACAAAGTGAGCTCAAGGCCAGCCTGAGTGCAGAGCCAGACCCTGTCTCAAAAAGACAAAAAAAAAAAAAAAAAGCTTGGTAGTAAAAATAAAATTCTAATTTTCTTTAAAATAAAAAATAGAAATTTCCCCCTTCACTTAGCACTCTTGAGGAAATTAGCTATTGTAATTATTTAGAATTTACTTTGATATTTGGTTTTCATGAAGGGATTACTTATAAGTAGCTAAGCACATACTAAACTTTAGATTTATCAGTCATCACAGAAAAGAAATGGGATCTTATGTAATAAAAATGAATTTCCTCTATCCAACTTAAAAATATTATGAAAAATATTTGGAGCTGGGCATGGTTGTGTTTGTCCATAATTCCAGCCAACTGGGAGGCTGATGCAGGAGGATTTCAAGTTTGAGCCTAGTCAGAGCAACTTAGTAAGATCCTGTTTGAAAATAAAAAATAAAACAGGATCAACATGTAGCTCAGTACAAAATCACTGGGTATAGTGTCCAACACTGGAAAAAAAAAAAAAAAAAAAGAAAGAAAATGTGGTCTGCATTTTTTAGACTGTTCAGAATTCAAGTAGTTGATTATAGCTCTGTGGTATATAAAAGATATATTTCCCACATAAATTCCATTTGTCTGCTGTTTCCTAATTTTAGAGTCTAATGTGTCTAAGTGACTGAAATTTGTTCCTTCTAGTATCTACTACACATCAGATTGTTCAGCAATAAACACCAATGATTTTCATAAATTTTATGAAAATAAAATTTTGTGGTAAAGATTGAAACTATGCATACAACATCTGCTAAATTATGGAAATATTTTATACTAGAGACTTTGAAAAATATTATTTATTCAAAAATTGTTTGGAAATGAACATAACACACACCGTATTTGAGAACACAACCACAGAAAACAAACTGAATTAAGTATATTTTCCAGAATTACATCATATACTTACTTGCTTTTTATTTTGTTTGTTTCTGAGACAGGGCTTGCTATATTAGCCCAATCTGACTTTGAATTCACAATCCTCCTGCTTCAGCCTTCACATCTGGTCTATTTCTTTTATGTAAAGAAACTTTAAGGCTGGAGCTACAACATTACAATAATAATTGTATTTGAAAACAACAATATGAAATCATATGATAATGATACTTACTAAAAATAAACTTTCCAGTATTAAAGAGAAAATTAGACATAAGCACCCAGTAAACTATCATTGCTCCAATGAGAGACACCAAGGAGCAAAGGAGACTCGACCACTGACCAAAGGAACCAAAATAGTATCTGCAGACATCTGGATATTCCCAGGTAGTGGTATCCAATGAAGCTAGATAAGAATAAAAGAGAAGAGATAAAATAAATGTTGATCATATATTCGATATTCATAATTTGTGTTCTCCAATTAACTCATTATTTATCAAAAGATTACAGGTATTTACCACCAGACACTGGAACACATATAATAACAATGGAAATATCATAGAACAAACATAAAAAAGAAATATCAATTGATGAAAAAATGTAGGTAATCCATGAAACTGCATCACAATCTTTCATAATTAATAAAGGCAAGTGATAAATGAGCTTGATAAACCCATCAGAAAACATTATTTAGTATTTGCCATATTCTCTCATTGTCACATGTCAATTTAAATTTTAGACAACTAAGTTAAGAATTTAAAAAATAAGAGAAAAGTTAAAAAACAATGTAGATCTGGCAAGCACAAGGTCATGAGTTCAATTCCTGGTACTAAAACAAAAAAAAATGTAGACATAGCATATGAAAATTAATACCTTTTATCAACCAAAGAAACACAATTACAATGGAAAACACAGAAAAATAAGCTCACAATACAAAAGGCATTCAATTACCAAATGAAAAAATTTATAAGAAATTACAGATAAAGAGTTAATGGCAATACCACATGAAGAGCTTAATAGATTTACAAATGCACTAAAAGACTTGAGAGGGCCGGGGATTTAGCTCAGTGGCATAAACACCTGCCTTGCAAGCACAGGGTTGTCAGTTCAATCCCCGGCACCAAAAAAAAAAAAAAAAAAGACTTGAGAAAAAGGATGTAAACAAATAACACAAACAAAAATATGCCATTTTGCAGGCATTAAAGCAAAACACACAAAAAAAGATGGGGACACATAAAATAAAGGCAACCTTCAGAGAAGTAGTATCTTCACACTGACAACACTATTAATTAAATCATATAATTCTTAAAAATAAATTTAACAATTCTCTTCATTCTTTTTAAATGTGGTTTTGTTGATTGAATCCAGGGATATGTGCATAATAAAGACACAAACTACCATTGAGCTATATTTTCAGCCCATAATTTTTCTTATTTGTTGAAATTTAGTTAAAATAATTCCAAAGAATGCAGATTAAATGTACAACTTCTTAAAGTTTCTTATATGTTACAGCTTTCTTCCATAAGATATTAAGTCTTTTAAGTCGCCTGTAATACATTTTTGTATAACATGCCATAAAAGTAGTTTTTTCAAAATGGATAAATAGGTAACAAATACATTAAATTCTTACTTAATTGGTTGTTATGGTTCCTATTTCATATCTTCTTGGTTATTTCTAACATAGTACATCTTATCACTTGAAGTCTGATTCTCCTGTACCTTTCTTTCTCACAATTTTCTTGGCTCTGCGTGGGTATTCATTTTTCCATATTAACTTTCAGGTTATTTTTATCGAAGTCCAAAATGAATTTTCATTGAAATGAGACTAAATTTATATATGTGACATTTTTAATGATACTAAACCTTCCTGATAATGTGGTATTTTTTCACTTGTTCAGGTATTTTTCTTTACTCTTAAATATGATTTATATCTGTCTTCCAGCAAACTTGCTGATAAATTTCTAAGTCTGTTAGAGTGCATTGCTTTTATGAATGGAATAATTTTTTCTGCTTAGTAACTCTAGTTATTACTTGTTGACTTTATATGTTACTAACTTATTCTTTCTTGTTAATTTCATTAATTCTAGTAGCACTAGTATCTCAGCATTTCTAATGATTTTTTTGCTCATAATATAATATTAAGTCTTTTCTACTTTTTTACATTGATTATTTTTATTTTTTACTGCTTCTGGTAATACATATCTCCAAAACTGTGACTAATTATGTACATTCCTGTTTTTGTTATTTTACTGCAATTTTGGATATTACCAGTTTACAATCATGCTGGTACTGGTTTGGGGATACACAATATATCTAAGTAGTGCCTTTCACTTTGAGGTGTTTTTTTTTGGTACTAGGGATCAAACTCATGACCTCCCCGCTTGCCAGGCAGGCACTTATGCTGCTAAGCTAAATCCCCAGCCTTCATTTTGAGTTTTAATCAGGAATAGGTGCTGAAGTCTTTTAAATGTCTTTTCTGGTATCCACTTTATGACTGTGGATTTTTTTCTTTAATTTCTTTATGTAGTAAACTACTATGTAGTGAACTGTATTAGATTTCTCAATAATAAAATATCCTTACCTAACCATATTTTAAACATAGGGTATTATTCTTTTTATACTCCACTGATTGTATTTGGTAATGTTTTATATTTGGTAATGTTTTATAAACAATTTCTATTTGGTAACGTTTTATAAACAATTTACAACTCCATTTCTTTTTGGTACTGTCAGGCTTTGTATTAGAGTCATGTTGACTTTGAAAAATAAATTGATGCAAGTTCATCTTTTAAATTGTGTGGGATAGTTTAAATAATATAAGCATTACCTGTTCTTATGATGTTATGAGGAGAGTTCACTAGATGCTATGTTCTCATTTTAAGAGACCCAGAGTTAAGATACACCCCTACTGCATGTCTAAAGAAGTCCTCCAAGTTCAATCAAAACTGAAACCAAAGAAACCAAAGGATAAATAAACTCTTCACTAGGTTCCAGAATGAATCTTCTCCCAACACTTTTAAATAATATCCCCCAAGTGACTAAGACTAGTTTTGATTAACATAAAAAAGCTTCTTGAAAGGGACAGAAAGAACTAGAGCTAAAGCCTGGTCCATTGGTTTATATGTGCTAAAACTAAACAAAATCATGCATGTCTATTTATGCCCTAAACCACTTTAAAACAACCTAAAAAGATGTTCTGCTACTCCAACAGCCATGTGTGGTAGCGAATCTCTAGTCCCAGCTATAGGCAAGGCTGAGGTACAAAATCACTTTAGCTCCCAAGTTTGAGATCAGTCTTGGCAACACAGTAAGATCTTGGGGACAAAGAAGGATGAAGGAAGGAAGGGAAGAAGGGAGAAGGAAGTTTCTCCAATGCAGAAGTTTTATAAATGAGTAGAAGAAATGTATTCATACTACTTATCACATTTTTCTACTTACAATTTCTACTTTAAGGAGGTTCTAACATATAGGTCTTTTGGTAAGCATAGGTCAAAACGAGTCACCAATAACTGATAAGAATCATAGAAGTCTCAGCTCCATCAAAGGTATTATTTTAAGAATATGGCTTTTTATTATTCTTATGAGGAAACTAACACCAAAATGAATGCATTCTGCAAAGAATTCCTAGCCTCTCTGAATTTCAAAGGCAGCTGTTCATACATTAACATGTTAGTTTGGCTGAAAGCCATGAATGATCTTCAAGTACAAAGCAGTCCATTGATATGCATGTGGAATATATACGTTGCAATGTGCCCCATTGGGAAATAACTACTTATATCAATAATCTGTTTTCACTGTGTCAAATTCTTACGTATCATACTCCGTGATTTCACCACTCTGTAGCAGCAATAAAGTGTTAAAAGGCCCATCAGCATGATAACACACATTCCAGTAGTAAATCCAGCCTATTTAAAAATAAGAATACAGAACAATATGTATCATTGTGTAAGAATAAATCCATATGCAATTATAATATGTTACCCTAAGTCATGATAAAAACCTGACAATGGGAAAACTAAACAATCATTTATTTTCTTTAGTTAATTTTAAACAGATTTATTATAACACTTAAACTATAAAGAGGAAAAATTTCGAATAAAAATATGCTGAAAAATTACATTACCTGTTTTATGCCCCAAGGAATACTCAGTATAGATGTCCCCATCATGGTATTCCAAATCATGAAACTGAAAACAATAGCAGTAAAAATAGGGAGTTTGTTCAAACATTCTAATTAAGACAGAAGTTAAAATAGTAATTTTCATTCATATACATTTTAATTATCCCCCCAAAAGTACTTTTACTTACATGGTCACTAAACTGGTGTTTTTGCCACATCCTTCAGTGTAACTTTGAAGTTTATAAGCAGAACCCAAAGGGCTGTACACATAGCACTCTTCAGGAGCTGGAACTACATGGTCTGGAGCAATCTGGTATTGAGGGGAGGAAACCCATAAATATGAGTACCAATAAATGTACAAAATAGGACATTTTCTATTCATCACAGTACCTGACTCTAAACACATTTCTAAACACCACAAACTCATAAACTATATATATTCTTTTTTTTTTTTTTTTAGTTAGTACTGGGGATTGAACTCACGACCACATGCTTGCAAGGCAAGCGCTTATGCCGCTGAGCTAAATCCCCAGCCCTCACTATATGTATTCTGGATTAGTGAATTAAAAACTTCCTCTTCAAAAATAGAAGGTCTTAAACTAAACTTATACAACTGTCAAAATATTTTTCTTTTCATTTTCATGAGAAAGCAGGAAAAAGGGCTAGCAAGAGGTGAGATTAAAGGAATCTAGGCAAAGGTGACTAAACTTAAGTAAGGGGAATTTCAAAAACCAAGCAGTAGGGTCAGGGGTTTAGCTCAGTGGCATAAGCACCTGCCTGGCAAGCACAAGGTCCCGAGTTCAATCCCTGATACCAAACAGGAACAAATAAACAAAAATAACAAGCAATGACTGAACTGCAATGCCAGGGTAGTCTTAAAGCGATAGGCAAGTATTCAGATTAGAAAGAGGTAAAGAGTCAGTGGATGGCAAAGAAAGGAATAATAAAATAGACCTTTTTTTTTTTTTTTTGCTCTGACACTCAAACTCAGGACCTTAAACTTGTCAGGCAAGCATTTGTGCCGCTGAGCTGTTTTTCTGGCCCAGAGATAGACTTTTTCATTTTGCACTAGGATGGGAACTCAGGTTACCCTAAGATAGAGCTACATACCCAACCCTTTTTATTTTTTGAGACAAGATCTCACTCAGTTGCCCAGACTGGCCTTGAATTGTGGTGTCCTGCCTAAGCATCCTGAGTAGCTGGGGTTACAGGTATGTACTGCTACCCCTGGCCTAAAATACACTAGCTTTTAAAATGCTTTGGTAACAGAAGAAAAAGGTGAACTAAAGTGGCTTAACAAAATGGCAATTTAAAGATAGAAGAGCAGAGCATGGTGGCACAACTATAATCCCAACACTCAGCAGGCTGAGGCAAAAAGACTGCTGCAAGTTTGAAACTAGCTTGGGCTACACAGTGAGTTCAAGACCAGTCCGAGCTACTTAGCAAAGCTGTGGAAGAAAAAAGGAACACTTCTACAATGTTGGTGGTAATGTAAATTAGTATAATCACTATGGAGTATGGAGATTTCTCAAAAAATTAATAATAGAAATTCAATTTGACCCAGCTACTCCCCTTCTAGGTAACTTCCCCCAAAAGTTAAAGACATCTTATTACAGTGATACATGCAGAGCCTTGTTTACAGCAACATACCTCATAATAGCTAAATTTTAGAAGCTGTCTATATGTCCATCAATAGATGAATGGATAAAGAAAATGTGGTATTTATATACTACAGAGTATTACTGTATCATAAAGAAGAATAAACTTGAGTTATCTGTGGATGCACCTTTAAACCATAATGTTAAGTGAAATAAATCAGACACACAAGCTTAAAAAGTACATGGTTTCACTTACAGGGGAAACCCAAAATATAAATAAATTATAGAGCAAAATAAAAGATAATAGAAAAGAGAGCAACAGACTTTTTGCAAAAGCAAAGCCCTAAGGCATGGAGTATAGAACTGACTGGTGTAAAACAAGATATTTTATTTTATTTTTAATTTTTAAAATTTTTTCTCTTGTTGAGACAGGGTTTTGCTATGCAGTTCAGGCTGGCCTTGAGCTCACTATGTAGCCCAGGATGGTCTTGAACTCACAACAACCCTCCTGCCTCCCAAGTGCTAGGATTATAGGTGTGAGCCACCATGCCTGGATTGAAATCTGTTATATTTAGCACCTATTATATGTAAATTTACAACTTTGTGCTAAACTTAAGAGGAAAATATGCAGCCTCAAATATCAAAAAAATTCCATTCCAGTTGGAAGACACATAAAGCAATTAGTCAAGGGTAGAAGACAGAATAAAAATTTAAGTGTTTGATTCTGTGGTTGTGTACTATATTACAGGAATGACAATAATGGGGACTTAAGAATAGGGAAGGCTTAACAACAGGGAATATAAGGCCTCTGCAAAAAGAGAGGACAAGAACTGGTACAAAAAGAAAGTGTTAAGTCCTTTTTTTTTTTACCCACATGAATGGTGATGTCTATAGGCTAAGAAAAGAATGTCTTGAATGCTGTGTATAATGTGTCTTTGAAAACAATTATTTCCCAGAAATACAAAGACATATGGAAACTAGTCTGCTGCTTTCTCTTTATCCATAACCTTCTTGGGTCTGTGTTCTATTGTCTGTTCCCATGAGTAAAAGTAGAAAAGGACAGGACCATTCTCTGTCAGCCAGGGGAAAAACAACTGTGTCTAGCAAAGTAAATTTTAAAGTGAAATCAAGTTACAAGGGGCAGGTTGAGACAGGAAGTGGTGATCCTGGCTGTGTTCCTACAGTGACTATAAAGAAAGAGAAGGCAAGCAAATCTGCTATATGCACTCTTTAGCCAAAACCCAGGGCCTTTTCTATACTGTGAAGAGACATGAAAATAGGAGAACCATATACACAAAATGGCAAATTTTTGAAACAAAAATTGGAGGGCTGGGTCTCACTTTGGCAGTGGTCTCGGGCTACAGTTTACAAACTTGAATCTTCCTATAAATCACTCAGGGATATTAATAATATGTAGATTTTGCTTCATTAGGTCTGAAGTAAGGCATGAAATTCTGCATCTTTACTAAACTCTCAATGATTCTGATAATGCTGATTTGTCCAGGTTACTCTTTTATTGACAAGGCTCTAAGAAATGTTGGCACACAAATAATGTTCTTCCCCTTCTTATTTTATAATACAAATTTTAAGATGTCAATTTTTTTCTAAAATAAAAAGATTTAACTTTATAAATTCCTGAATTCAGTGGTTTCATACTATTCTTCCCTAAAAAAAATCTTTTAGGAAAAATAATTTTGGAATTTTTCAGAAAATGAGTGTGGATGTAAACATTCATTTAAAATGTATATATCAGATTGTTAATTTTAGATCATTCTTTGACTTACTAGCCATTTCTCAGCATCACCTAATAAAGGGAATTAGACTGCTATACAATGCTGACTAAATTTCCAGACAAACAATATAAGTGAAGGCCTAGAGTTGCCTGACCAGTATGTCTGAAGTTTGTTTCTAAGAGTACAGTCCCTAGACAGTCTGAACTAGACTGAAATACAAATTATCTCTGCTTCCCAAAGCGCTTAGATAATTCTATTTTACCATTGCTACTGATATAGACACCCAGAAGGAAAAAAATTAAAAACAAAATTATCCTACCCAGAACAATGAAGTCTTTACTTTGGCCATACAACAACAGAAGGCCTTAATGTTTATTTCACACAGCTATTGTTAAGGATTAAATGAGACACCTCTGTTCAAGCAATGTGGAGTCTTTGCCCCTTGGTAAACATCTAATGGATGTTGGTTCCTTCATCCCCTTATTACTATACTACTTTAAAAACCATAGTTTTTCTCATAGAATGTACTTATTTTTCTTTAAGCTTTCAACTTTCTGAATATCATATATATAGTCATTTTATAGGGAACCATATAACATATATTTTTGATTGTACAATGATAACAACAAAATTATAATATAGATTTTAAAAGGTCAAGGATCTATGAATTATGGTCCATGGGTCAAATCAGCTCTTTAAATCTGTTCATTTATAGCCTCTTTTGTAGTAATTTTTGTGTTTTTAATAGCTATAAGATAAAACAAAGAAAAACTTGCAAAAATAAGGTATGCAAAGGTTAAAACTGTAGTATCAAGCATTTGACTCATTTTTTAATCTATAAAAGAATAACACTAAATAGGAAAATACTAACTATATGTTATAAATATATTTCAGTTTCTTACGCCAAAAATTTCTTAAAACGTGTTTCCCTTGTAGCTTCAAATTTAAAAACTGAACAGAAGAAACCAGAATCATATAATTTTATGTTTTTAATCAATGATCTAGATAGACAATATATAAGTAACTTATTTCTTCAAAGCTCTTGGAATCAGGGATAAGCAGAATTTTTTAAAAAATGCAGGTGCCTGACAACAGAGAAATTGTTCAAATCTTTCTATGCCAGGCTAAATAGGAATGAACTAGCCTGAAACATAGGACATATTTTAATTGCTATCTTTGACTTTGCATGATGCTGTCCTTGGAATATAGTGAGCAAACAGGTCAATCACTGGGAGTTGCCCTGGTTTATATTGTTCACTATTCTTTTCAACTTAACTTTAGATAATGAGTAATGCTTTGCCTCTTACCAGTGCTTCGTTTGCAGGAGTAGAAAGCCGGCTGTAGTAATGAATTCTCTTGTCCAAGGCAGAAGCATGGTCACTAACCCTCTGAATGACATCATTCACATTGACGATGTTTGTGGGTTCTATATAGAAAGGCCTAAAGAAGGGAATATATTCTTGACAAAAAACATTCAGGCAAAAATTCTGGAAGTCAGCCATTGAAGAAAATAACTTCTTGTCCTCCATTAGAAATGGGATGTACAAAGGCACAGCATTCACTTTTGGTGGGAAAAGAAAATGTCACAAAAGAAGTATTATCCTACGCACAGAATAAAACTTTTGTCTCATAATACTTTTACTTAAAATACATTTTTTTAATCTCACGGAATGTGGCAACAGAGGGGACAGCACAAAAACCTTTAAAAAATTATCAAAAAGAAATACAGAAAAGAAGAATATATCATCTAAAGTTTCCAACAATTAAACATGGAAACAACTTTGACTAACATCTCTTAAAGTTTCTGGCACTAAATCAGAGAAATTATAGATAAAAATATTCCTCTATTGAAGAATTTCTCCTCCTTCTTTATAGGTCAAAGTTATTTCCTATGATAAAGAAAGTTTCTATTTCTGAGTTCATGTTCTAAGGGCTAGTGATCTCAACCATTTTCCTTGTAAGACTTACCCAAAATAGTATCAAATGGGACATAGCCTAGAGATATTTTCCCTTGTTCTACTTTTCTTGGATCTTGGTAGCATACTCTATTATAATCCTATTATTTATGTGCATGCCTCTTAATCAACTACAGGTTCTGGTTTTCAGTCATCATTAATTTCAGTTTTTTCCACTGACTGCAAAATTTGCTTTCTCTCTCTCTCTCTCTCTCTCTCTCTCTCTCTCTCTCTCTCTCTCTCTTTTAAGAATTTGCTTTCTAAGCTTTCAGTAATATACTGTCCAAAATGGAAAGCCCAATCAAAGTTGCAGGGGAGGAATGTATTTCCCTGCTCATACTCAGACCCTTTGAAGCCACAAATAGCACTGTGCCCCAAAGTGTATATAATTTCTCATTTCACATTACCCACAGAGCAAAATAATGAAAAAAAGATTCTTCATTTATTTGGTTTCACCTAACTCCTTTTAGACTTAAGTTCTGAAAGAAACAAAATATATTAAGGTATAATAATTATCTTTAATCTTGTGGGAAACACTTGAAAACCAAGTGACTGAAAATTTAATTTATGCTATTTTTCCAACTAATCTATGGGATTGGACAAAAATGATAGTAAGCATGTTGAATTTAGTTTTGTCTAGTTAACAGAGATTTTTTTCAATCTTAGTATTTGCTCCTCACTACGTCTTCTAAATATGGTAGGTATTATCTATAGAGATCAATTCAATATGTAGATGTGCACTTAATAAATATATGGATACAAAGATCAACGTGACATATTATACACACTAAGCACATTATTGCTGAATGTATTAAATGGTATTAATAAGCTGCAAGGAGATGCAATGAAAACAAATCAGTAAGAGGCTAAGTAATCCCTACTTATACTTTTGGTAACCTAATAAACTACCGATCCTTCCAAACCATTATGGTGCATTAATTTACATTTCTACCATGACATTTAATGGTATTACAAAGTCATATAAAAATACTGATATTTGGGAGAGGGTTTAATTATCTTGGAGTCATATTCTATAGGGCCTTCCTTTATTACTTTACAATAAAACTGCTCCATGGACTTCAAGAATGACAATGTAAGGCAGAGATGGAAGCTAATCATAAGTTACTAAAAAGGCTTACTATGCATAATATTGACAGAAAGAGATGTAGATATTCTACTTGTAGTTTTTGCTCTGAAAAATCAATGGTATTAACATTAACTACTATGTCGGTTTGAAGGCCTGCTGAAAAGCAGTCCAGGAAGTGCTAAATTTCTTGGCTTCTGGCCTCTGACAGAAGTGTTAACTATACCAGTTTAGTTGGCTTGGGTACTTTGGGAGCAGAAGGATTCTTAAAGTTTTTCTTTTCCAACCATTTTCATCAAGATGCTGGGGGCCTGTTCAAATATTTTGGAATCTTTTCAAAACAGATTCTCTAAAAATACAAAACTCAGCATATTTTAACTGAATTATTGGAAACACATGCTTAAAGCTTCATTTTAGAGAACAAAAATCTAACAGTTCTAAAGTGAACTTTAGTTGGATCATAAAACACTAAATATTAATGTTATAGAGAGGGTAATATTCAGAATAAAAGACTTGAGCTTTTTCTTTTGAATAGTTTCACACGATTGCTACTATCAATGTTACTTCCCATTTAATATGTAGTTCAGCTGTGTCACAGTGAAAAGAGAATTTAATTTGTCTCACTTTGTAAGTACCTATAGTCATGCCACAGGAAAAATACTTTTAAAATTAAGCAAAATTCACAAAATATTTTAAAATGTGACTCAAGTCTCATGTGTTAATTTAATAACTTATAAACAGAGAAACCTTATTTCTACTAACACCTTTTTCTAGGTTCTGCTTACATTCCTTAAAAATTCTGGCTTTTAAATCTTTTTCCACCCTCACACTGACTTGTTATGGTTTTCTGAAGTTTAATAATTCCATGACTGTCAAGCAAGCTAATGCCCAACATGGAGATCTTGACTTAAAACTACTCATTTATTCTCATCTCTATGCAAGCTGAGGCATTCCAATACCTGACAGGTTGGGTAATTTGTTAAAAAAAAAAAAAAAGAAAAAGAAAAGGAAATCAGGTATTCAAAAAAAAATCTCATGCAAATAAGCATTCAAAATAATGAATCCTCTGTACTTGCTTCTATCTGCTTTGTAAAACATTTTATGTCTGCCAGACAGCTTTTTAATAAAGATGACAGGAAAGAAGTTAATCAAGCCATTGTACCCAGAAATTCCTTGCTGCTACTAGAAAAATATTGATAATTTATGACTTATTGACATACTTCTAATTTCCTTTGGAATTTATACAACATCCTCTTTCACAAAAACTGTTCTACATTCCAACTTAAATCACTCTTACCAAATGCCTAGTCTATATGACTAGGTTCTTCTCTATTTTGGCTATTTAATTTGTATTGGTTCTCAAATTCATTACATACATATGTTTAAGCGCCAAGTACTAAGCATTGTACAAAACACTGAACAACACAGATTCTCAAGGATCACAAAGTAATCTGCTGGAAAGATGTAAAAGAAATTTTGATAGGGAAAATGAGAAAAAGAGAGAACAAGTGCCTGTGTGCAACAAGGGACCAAGAAATAGTAGAAAAGAAATAGTAGAGAAGGTTATGTAATGCTAGTGTGTGTGACTACCTGTAAGGGAAAGTTAAATTGTATCTGGAAGATCTCTGAGAAGTTACAGCTGAGCTGAATCACAAAAGCTATAAAAGATTTAGTCATTTTGGGTGAAAGAAAGAAAGAAAGAAAGAAAGAAAGAAAGAAAGAAAGAAAGAAAGAAAGAAAAGAAAGGAAGAAAATTTCAAAAAACAGCACAGGAGCCCATGCTTAGCATGTAGAAAGCTCCAGATTTACTCCGCATACAAACAGACACAGACAGAAAGAAAAAGATGTATTTCTAAGACCAATAAATAGGAGCAAATGTAATGGCAAAAGAGATGGCAAAAATGGACCAATACATGGAGCATTACAAAACCAACCAAGGACCCTTTGTCTCAGTTTCTTTTCCTGACTATATGTCAGATCCCCAACCTTTGAATGTCAGACTGCTCCAGAGTTCAAGCCATGAACATTTATCTCTCCTCTGTCTATTCTCACTCCCCTCCCTGGTGGAGTCTTCTTGTCATGCATACACTACAGACCCATGCATACACTGATGATACTAAACTCCAACCTGAACGCCTGACTCATATCAAACTGTTTCCTGCCATGTCTCCTTTACCCTATTTCTTGAACTTTACCTCTACCACACTAGCTTCCTCACTATTCCTGATACACTAGAATCATGCATTTATTTCAGGATCCTTGTTATTAATTTCAGGTAAAAACAAAGGCTATAAAGTTTTTACATAGATATTTTTAAAGTTTGCTTCTTTACTTCTTTTAGTTCATTTCTAAATTGCCTCTTCCTCAAGAGGCATCTGAATACTCTGGGCACTGTATCTAAAATTTCAACATCTATTCTCCACCCTTACTATTTCCTAGGCACTTTTGCATTACATTTTCTTCTTTTATCTGCACTAATATATGTGGTATGATTAAAATATAGAATGTTTGAACTACAAAAATTTATTACAGTAAGAGACACATTGCCATCAACCCTCCCTAGCTTTGAACACAGCCCATCATTCTTGCCACTTTCTGAAGCAGTTTAAAAGTCCTCTTTTGAGTGTCTTTATGAGGTATGATTAAACATATGGTGAATGCAGCTGCCAAGTGCCATTAAAGTGAAAGACAGGCACCTGAAAACATTACACTGTGTCTTCATCAATTCAATCACTAGTTCGGGCACTGTGGGACTCCTGGCTGTTCCCCAAAGTCAAAATGACCACAGAGGTAAAAGTTCTGAACTGATTTAGCTATGACAGTGCAACTAAAGCACTCATGAAAGAGGACTTCCAGAACTGCTTTACAAAGTGGTAAGAAGCATAGGATACTGAGGGAACAGCCAATGTTTGTGTCTCTCAGGCTACAGATGACAGGATTCCTTATAGGGGTGCCCACAGAATATAAAAAGGATCTATACCCTCTTAGAAACTGGGCCACACAACAGGAAGTGAGCAGTGGGCAAGGGAGCACAGCTTCATCTGTGTAACTGCTCAAAGTATTGCTTGAGCTCTGTCGATCAGATCAGCAAGCTGCAGTAGATTTTCCTAGGAACATAAACCCTACTGTGAACTGTGCATATGAGGGATTAGGATGTATACTCATGAAAGTAAAAGACACCTGATCATCTGAGGTAGAGCTGAGGCAATAATGCTAGGGCTGGGGAGCACATGCAAATACAGATTAACATTAGCAGAGAGGTTTGACTGCACAGAGTTCATAATAAAGTAATTACCTACAGAATCATAAAAACTCTATCTTTGAGAGGCAAGTGACAAGCTGCATCTGGTAGCAGGCTTGGTGGTGAGCTGACATACATCAATTGTACAGCTGCATCTGGTAGCAGGCTTTAAGTCAGAATCCAACACTTATTTTTTGTGTAATCCACCAAATATTTTATATACCACTTCTGTTTGCACCTGTTTCCCACACTTCATACGTCTCTCAGTCAGTTTGGGTAAGTTCACAACTAATCCTAGCCAAAATGAGTGAAAAACAAATGTCAGTGGACAGCTTCTATGAAAAGGGGGAAAAGGCCTAATGATGAGAGAGTAGACTACCAACAAAAAGAAGGCTGTTTTTAAAAGAAAATACTAAGAATCCTACTTGAGTTATGGATTCATTCACATTCTCCAACCTTATTTTGTGCCCACGTCCTTACCAGCTGCATGAACAGATGTAAGTTAAGGGTGTGTACTTTAATGTGGTTGATAATTTTAATCACATTCTGCAAAATGTTAAGTTCAGGTGACATTTTTCAGCTAGCTAGTGTTTCTCTACAGGTAACACCATGACACTCAGAAACAACTTCTTTGATCTGAGTAGTTAAACTAGAAAGCCATACAATCATAGTTACCACTCTGACCAGCTTAGTAATGGTATCTTTGAGTTATTTTCCCCACAACGGAAACACCTCAAATATCCAACAACAGTAAAATGGATAAACAAACTGCAGATACTCATAGATAACTCATACTATAAATCACTGGAAATAAAATGACTGGTTACATACAGCTTGGGCAAAAATTACAATGTTGAACAAAAGTAATAAAGAAAATAATATGATCTCATTTCCATAAAGCACAAAACCAGATGCACATGAATTCAATGTTTAGTAACACATAATAAAAATAGGGAAATGATCGTACAAAAGTCAGGATGACAGTAGTCACCTACAGAGAGGAAGACGAATATGCTTGTTGAAGGTATGAGAATTTCCAGGGAGCTGCTATTTCTTGACTCTGTGTAGGTTTGCTTATGTTGGCCATATAATTATTCTTAAACTGTACATTTGTAATGTACTTTTATGTATGTATCAGATGGTAAAAAATTTTAAAAACAGATACTAAATTAACACATTCTTTTAAAATTTAGTAGTGAGGTTGCAAGGGACAAAAAAATCTTTTGTACTACCTAGAAATTCGTTGGTACCTTGTGGTACAGTTAAAGAACTTTCAAAATTGAACACTGTATGCTTTATACAAAAAGGCAATTGTTCCAAATTTGCTAATATCTTCTATAAAAACATGGCTATCAGCAGTATGCTACATAGGTATGTGACAGATATTAAAAACCAAAAAAATCTCAGCACTTGGAAGTGTAAAGCAGGAGGACCACCATGAATTTGAGACCAGCCTAGCCTACAAAAGCAGGTTCAAAGCCAGTCTATACTACATAGTGAGACCTTGTTTCAAAACAAGCTGAGCATGGTGGTGCACACCTATGATCCTAGTACTCAGGAGGCTGAGGCTAGAGGATTGGTGGGAGTTTGAGGACAGCCTGGGCTACAAAGTGAGCTCAAGGCCAGGCTAAACTGCATAGTGAGACCTTGACTCAGAAAGACAAAAAGAAACAAAACAAAAAACACCACCCAAAATTCACAAAATAATCTCCATTATTGGCTGGGCATGTGGCACAGTGATAGCGTACTTGCATAGCATGTGCAAGGCTCTGGGTTCAATTTCCTGTGCTACAAAAACAGCAGCAGCAGCAGCAGCACAAACAGACAAACACCAAGTATAAGAAATTAATGATTTGAAGTTGCAGTTTTCAAAATTTAAAAAAAAAAAAAAAAAGAAAGGAAGTGAACCAGGTGTGGTGGCACATGCCTGTAATACCAGCACTTAGGATGCTGAGGAAGGAGGATTACTGTGGGGTTCAAGGCCAGCCTGGGCTGCATATTGAATTCAATTTAGCCTGAGACCCTGAGCAAAAAAAGTTACCATGATCTATTGTTGAAAGTGATGCCTATCATTAATAAAAATTCATTTTTATAATTTCAAAGACATAGATTCAAAATTTTACAAATTTAAAATCTTTCAAATGAAAATTTTAAATGGTCTTTGATCCTGTTTTCTTTTCTCTTTTTTGTCTTTCTGAGACAGGGTCTTGCTATGTAGTTCAGGCTAGCTTTGGACTTAGCTACAGCCCAAACTGGCCTTGAACTCACAAGTGATCCTCCTGCTTCAGTCTCCTGAGTGCTGAGGTTACAGGTATGCTCTACACCGGGCACCTGTCTTAAACATAATAAAAAAAAAACCTCAAAAGAATAAAGTACTAAAGCAAATGATATTACTACTACCTTGGTATTTATATGTAATGAAATCATAAACACTTTTAATGAAAAGGTGTTTGGAAGTATATGAAATGTTTAAAAATCAGTGATTCAAACAGTGAACATTTTTCAAACATCAAACTTTACAAACACTATAAAGAATCAAATGAAACATTAATTTATAAACACAAACACTAACAGTTGAAATTCTTAAGTATTCAACATGACTGTATCCAGTGTTTTTACCCTCTTTGTATCCTTTGCCCCACTGTGCCTTTTAAACTCAAGCAATAGACCCAAAAAGTCTTTGGAACCTTCCTGATTCATTAGAGCCCTTCCCTGGAGCTTTCAGATCAGGGGGGCAGTTCCTTCACTATGTCTAGAAGGCAGTGAGATGTAGCAGTGGAAAGTGCAGTTTTATTGAGCAAATCCTTCTCTTTCCTCAGCAGAAAGATCTGTCACTTTTTGAGGGTTTTCTCAAAATCAGTATTTCCTCTTTTGATGTGTGTTGTGTTCCTGTGAGTGTTTGGAAGGGAGTGGCTTTCTGGAATTGTGTAATAAAAATAGAGCTGGGAATGAAAGGTAAGGTAGAAAAGTGGAAAAGTACAAAGTTGAGGAATGAAGAAAGGTAAACAACCTACTAGTTTTTCTAACTTAAGAGTATTAAGCCAACAAAAATACAGTATTTTGAACTTTAAAAATTGTGTAGAATACCAGTATATACTAATTAGCTATCACTAAATGTAAAAACAAAACCAAACAAACAAAAACAGCACAAGGTAAATTTCAACAATATAATCCACATAATTGCTGGATGTGACTAAAATGAACTTTAAATCTGTCTCAATTATAGTGTGACAAAATGTTGTAAGACTTTTAAAAATATGCTTATTACTACTATAAAGTGAAAAAGTTATTGTATTTTTCTTTTTTTTTTTGTACTGGGAATCAAACTCAGGACCTTGTGCTTGGGAGGCAAGCACTTATGCTGCTGAGCTATATCCCCAGTTATTGTATTGTTAATAGAATTTAATTTTATCAGATTATTACTGCTCTCTTACAATTAAAAATTTCTATTATTATGTATAGCACACAGAGTACATAACAATGTATATGTGCAAATGAATATGTACAAACAAATGCAATTCCATTTCTTTAGGTTGCTGTTATTTAACTGATGAGACTTATATGATGAAAAGGTTTGGAAAAAAAGTACATGTAACCAAGTAACACTTGGTTGAAGGTTATGGACTCCTTTTTTTAGGCTTCTAAGCTGTTAAAAGTAAACATCTTTATTTAAACATATGGACAAAGAACCTGATCTGAAAGTTTACTTAAGATATAGGCCCTAAGAATTAATTTTCTTAGATTCTGCTAAGAATGGATTTCAAAATTCTTTTCAATGTAATTTGTGCTTTCCTGTTTTGGCTTTCAGAAATTTTACATAAATTACTGTCTTAATTCTATTGTACTAAAAACAATCTCTTGTTTTATGGCTACAAAGTAATCATTAACAGAACTATAAGGTTTTGGGTTGTTTTATTTTCTTTTGTGGTTATCAGCACAAAATAAGGACTCAAGCATTATATAAACAGCAGGAACATTTCAACCAAGTAAAGGTGCTAGATGCATTAGTAATTAAATACCAACAAAATCATTCTTCAGTTTTTCTGTAGATTAATACAAGTAGCACCACCACTCCATCCCATCTTCTATTTAGAAAGAGTAATTCCAAATAAGACCTCATGAGTAAAATACCACAACAGGAGATAGGGACTGCAGGAAAATTTCTCAAGATGGCACAATCCTCCAAGCAGTTCTTCCTTTTATATACTTCATAAGAATGTCAAAATAAATTATAAGTTGTCCAATTTACTTATGTGAAATAATTCAGAAAACTATTATTACTATTTTGAAATAGTTTGTTTCAATTATAAAGGATAGGCTTCAGCCAGCAAAGCCATGCCAATTGTTACTTTCCCTCTAATACAAATCTACCAAAAGAATTTTTGGAAGATAAAATTTCCAGTTTTATAACCTGACTATATCCCATGGAGGAGTGGTGGTCGGCAATATGAAAACTAACAGGCTAGTAATTTATCTAAAAGTTCCTTTTCAAAGAAACTAGAAAGACAACAAAAGTAGATTACAGTAAAGCATAAAACGTGCGCACACACACATACACACACACACACATCTGATTCTTCAAGTGAATACTAAAATTTCTTTGTCACTTTTTTTTCTTTTTGACGTAGAATCTCCCTATGTTACCCACCCAAGCCTTAAGCACCTTGGCTTGAGCAATCTGCCTGCTTCAATCTTATGAGTAGCTGGGACAGGTGCCTATCACCAACCCCTATCTACTTTTGTCATCTTTTTTTTTCTTTTCTTTCTTTTTCTGGTGCCAGAGATCAAACTCATGACCGCATGTTTGCCAAGCAGACACTACACCACTGAACTAAACCCCCAGTCTCTACTTATCTCATCTTAATCTAGTGTCTAGAAAGTGAAAAAACAAAAACCAAAACACATCTACTCTTTAAACAGATCACTAATGAAAAAGTACCTCTTATTTGTCTCCCATCATTTAATGCTATGGCTTAAATGTGTCCCTTGAAAATTCAGGTATTGCCAATGTGATGGTATTAACAGGTGGAGGTAAAAGGTAATAAGGCTATGAGGGCTTCTTCTTCGTTAACAGCAACAAGGCCTTTATTACAGAGGTTTTACACAGCATGGTTTCTTGCTCTTCAGATATTCTACCATGTGAAGACATAGCAAGACAGCCCTCACCAAACCAAAAGCTAGTGCCATGATCTTGGGGGTTCCTAGCCTCCCAAACAAACTATGACAAAGTAAATTTCTACTCTTTATTAGTTACCTAGTCTCAGGTGTCATGTTATACATAGCAGCACAAAACAGACTCAATTACTTAAGAAAAGATTCTGTCAAGCCTTAGGAATCTTTATCATGACTCTCAAAAAAGGCAAACAAACTAAGAAAATTTCTTCATCACTGGAAAGATATTAGCAACATATGGTCTACATAAACTAGCTATTCAGATGATGATGGCTGTATTTTCAGTGGTAAATATAGTACCCTGAGCAAAATCCATCGCTAGTTGCATGGTATGTTACAATATTCAGCAGAGTAGTCCCAAAATAACAGAACAGTCTGGTTAATGCAAGAGTTCAAGATGAAATATGCCCTGCCAACTGGCTTCTATCAACTTTCACACACAGGACAGTTTTATAAGCAAAACACAAGATATATTTTAGGAAAAAAGAAAACAATCAGTGCTAGAAAAGATATATTGAACTAGGAACTTTCACATATGGCTGGTAGCAGTGTGTATATAGCATGATCAAAAAATACAGTGAATGTTAAGTATTTTTAAAAGAATTTATGGGCCATGGTGGAACCCAGGAGGCAGCACACAGAAGCAATTCGCCTGCCGCCTTCTTGGTGAGCACCTTCCTCCACCATGAGCCAAAAGGAGAACCAGAGAGCCCCCCCTGAGATCTGCCTACGGCCATGGTAGAACCCAAGAGGCTACATAAAGAAGCAATTTGCCCGCTGCCCTCTTGGTGAGCACCTTCCTCCAGTCTGAGCCAAAAGGAGAATGAGAGAGCCCCCCGAGATCTGCCCACTGCCATGTCAGAACCCAGGAGGCAGCACAAGAAGCAATTCGCCCACCACCCTATTGGTAAGGGCCTTCCTCAGGCGTGAGCCAGGAAGGGATCCAGTAGTGTCTCCTGCAAGCCTAATGGTGTGTGGCTTGGAATCAAACATCCCACC
>PVLA01007175.1:33209-70007 GCA_004027455.1 Hydrochoerus hydrochaeris | reverse complement strand
GTTTGATTTTGCTATACCTAATTGACTAGACAACTATTGTGAAGATAATGAGATATACTATGGTACCTATTACTGTTGTCCTGGTAACCTGCTGTGAAGTTCTGTATCAAATTCACTGCACTGTCTCAATGGTTTTGTTCTGTCTTGTTCCATTGTATTTTTTTTAATAAGAAAAAAAGAAAAAAAAGAATTTATTACAATAAAAGATACATTGTCATCAATCTCCCACAAGTATTCCTCCTTAGTTCAAGCGTATTTTCCACAGTTCTTGCCACTTTCTCAAGCAGTTCTCAAAGTCCCCTTCTAAGAGTGTCTTTATGTTGTTGTAGTTGACTCAATGTTCTGAACTGATTAAAAACGTTTATCTTTTGTTTTTTTAACTTCAGTGAAGGGCCAGAATTTATATGATGCCAGAACTGGTGAATAAAGCAGATGAAGACACACCACAATGTTTTTACAAGCCTGTCTTTCCACTGGAAGATATGTAGTGGCAGCATTCACCCTATGTTTGATCAGATTTCATAAAGACACTTACAAAAGAGGACTTTCAGAATTGATAAGAGGCAGGAGTGCAATCCTAGCATTTGGGAGGATAAGGCAGGAGGATCGTTGCAAGTTTGAGGCCAGCTTGGGCTACACAGTGAGTTCAAGACAGTCTGGACTACAAAGTGAGACTGTCTCAAAACAAACAAAAAAATTTTTTAAGTGGCAAGAATTCTGAGGGGGATTAATGTATTGTAGTAAATATCTTTTTAAAAAATTATTTACCATATATTTTGTTCATATCTTATAAATTGGTACAGTCTTTCTAGAATTTAATTTGGCTTTAGGTATCAGAAGCCTTAACATATTTTTACACTTTAATAATTATACTTTGAGATTATTCGATCACAATATAGTATAAAATTATGAAGAAACTACAAATCATAGCATTGTTTAATTAAAATTGCAAACAGTTTAACATTCAAACACATCCTTAAATTATATACAGGTAAATAATACATATTTAAGGTGATACTTAGTAAGAATTCCTATGATAGACAAATGCCTGTAACAATTTTTTTTTTTTTGCATTTTCAGTGATTCTTAAGGGCAATTTTTATTGTAAAATTTTCTACTATTCTTTGAAATTGGATGTTTTCCCCTTATCTACTGCTCTTAGCCTCTTTCTATCCCTAGAGTTTACGGTATCTGGTTTTAGAATCAGTTTATCAAAAGCCTATAAATTTGCTTGAGGGCATGAAGTTTAGGAAGAGGCTAATAATTTTTTTGCTGTTTTATTGTCCAAAGAGCTATTGTGATCAGAACTTTTTTATTATAAGCAATTGTAGATGTGGAGTGATATTAAGGTGTGTAAACCTTACTTTTTTATTTATTTTTTTAAAAAAAGCAAAACAGAAAAAAGGGTAGATGCAGAACTCCAAAAAAATAATATTAAAAAAATCATCACTAGTTGATCATAGTACTTATTGTTATCTTAGAAGTAGTTGTTCAAGTTACAAAAATCAAAGCATAAAAAATGAACAGACAAATAATGATAGAACAAACTATTCTGTTTGGTGAACTATCAAAAACTTAGTAGTATGTTATCTATCATGCACACTTAAACATACATACAGTTTATAAGTGTATACCTACAAGTTGTTCTTTCTTTTCGAGTACTTTCTCTCCCTTTCATTATTACAATATCTATTATACAAAAATACGGAATGCTTCACGAATTTGTGCGTCATCCCTGTGCAGGGGCCATGCTAATCTTCTCTATATTGTTCCAATTTTAGAATATGTGCTGCCAAAGTGAGCACAAACCTTACTTTTTTAACTTCTCCAGAAGCAATGCAAGAGGTATTCCTAAGGGTCATAGCAATAGGAAATATCAGACCCTATAACTGCTAACATTTAAGCACCTGAAGTTCCTGTCAGAGGACTAATCAGAGGATAAGCCCAATGAACTGATTCTAGTACTGTTTTTATAAAGCTTTAGTTGAACACAGCCAGGCCCATGTGACTATGTATTATTTGTGAAAACTTTTCCAACACAATAGCAAAGTTGAGGGCATCTGCCCACAAAACCCAAAATATTTATTATTTGGTCCTTCATAGAAAAAATTTGCCAACCCCTGCTCTAGACCAAAGAATGTCCCTCAGGGACTTACAGTCAGTGGCTGTGGTACTAAATTAGTCTACTGTTTAGAATTAGCATAGTTCTGGTTAAATGGATTTACTGAAGATAGAAGCCTCACACTGGGTGTGAGTGGCACCACCCAAAAAGTTTGTAGCCTGGAGGGGATAAAAAGGGAAGGGAATTTTGCTTGGCTACTACTGCTTTGCTGCCTTCTGCTAGTTCTGCGATGGACTGTTTCTCCTCTGTGAACCCCTCTGCCATGCCATCCTGCCTTGGAGCCAGCTAAAATGGACTGAAAATTCTAAAAAATTGCAAGCTGGAGTAAACCTTTACTCCTTAAAGTTGTGAGTGTCAGGTATTATGTACCAGAAACAAGAAAAGTAAAACAGATTTTAGCATGAGGAGTGACGTTACTATTGTGACGTTACCCAACCATGTGGTTTAGAAGCCTTTGGAACTGGCTTGTGGAAACAGTTTGGGAAGGTTTGAAATTCCAGCTAAAGAAGCAGCACTGGAATGTTGTGAGCTAAACTTGATGGGAGTTTCTGGTCAGAGTTCAGAAGACCAGAATGCTAATAGAAATGCTGCTGGTAAAGACGAGGCTCAGGAGGTTTCAGTTAGGAACAAGGACTGCCATTGGCTGTTGCACTCCAAACCATGTATTTTATGCTTTAGCAGCAAATTTGTCCGCATTTTGCTCTTATCCAGAGTTTGCCTGAGACTGTGATTAAGAATAAATAGCAAATTAATTTGGAGGATGAAATTTGAAAGCAGTCTAAAGTTGAGGCTGTGGCATGGCTACCGTTGGGGGTTTTTAGCCAGATCTATGTTGAAAATTAAGAGTAAAGGAGCCAATCAAATGACTGAAAAATTTAAAATCTGACCAGAAAGAAAACTCCAGAAAGTTATGGCCTGCAAAGATGGAGCAAAGAAGAACTTGGCTGCTGAAAAGGAACAAAAAAATAAAAAAGATGGCCTGCAGACATCACAAGAACCAAGATTCTAGCCTTTATGCAAAAATGAAACACTTTGCTTTGAGAATAGCTCCAGAGCACCATATTCCAGAAGGGCAACAACCAAAGAATTTGTTTCTTTGGATTGGGTTCACAGAGCTCAGCAATCAGGCTCTCCACCTCTATGGCTAAGAGAGAAGAAAGCATGGTTGCTATACCAGCTAGTGACAGACTTTGGTATCATCCATGTGGTGCTGGTTTTAAGTGCATGCAGAATGCAAGCATTGTGAGGTTAAGAGTTCACAAGGGAGGCCAGGCATGTTCCTGACAGGCAGTGTACGAAGCTAAGAATGTGAAGCCTATGTAGTACTAAACTAGTTCATTAATTGGAATTAGCATGGTTCTGTGTGTGGTTGAATAGATTTACTGAAGACTAAAGCCTCAACCTTGGTGTGGGTGACACCACCTAAAAGTCTTGTAACCTGGACAGGATAAAAGAGAAAGGCAGATTTGCTTTGCTGTTGCTGCTCTGCTGCCTTCTGCCTGCTCTGTCATTGAATGTTTCTCCACTGTGATGCTCCTCCTGCCATGCCAGCCAACTATGGACTGAAATTTCTACAAACTGTGAGCTGAAATAAACCTTCCCACCTTTAACTTATGAGTATCAGATTTTTGTCCCAGCGACAAAAAAATTAACTAAGACAGAACTGTTTCCCTGTTCTGCTTCCCAATCACAATGAACTAAGCAGCTTTGCTTGCCATGCCTTGTACCATGATGCTCCTGTCTTGAAGCCAGATAACCATGGATAGTATCTTCTGAGACCATGAGTCAAATAAACCACTTCTCCTTTAAACTATCAGATATTTTGTCCAGCAATGGGACAAATGGGGTATCAGATATTTTGTCCAGCAATGGGAAGTCTGATTAATACAGTATATTTTCTAATGAAAAATGAGTTCTGAGTATCCACGTGCATGATTTTTAAAAATATTTTCAACCCTTTATCAAAGAGTGAGCAATGCTGGACCCTGCTGGAGGGAAAGACTGTGTATTTAAGCATTTGGCACAGTAGAGGCTTAATGAATACTAAAAAAATGAAAACACAGAGGAAAAAAGAAACAAGAAAGGAAAAAAGAGAAGAGAGGGGAGAGAGAGAAGATGGAGGTAGGAAAGCAAAGGAGAAAGGCCAAGAAGGCAAGCTTGTAAACAGCATATTAAATTGTATGTACTGCATGGTCTCATCTAAAAATATCACATAAAAGGCTGGTAGGAGGAAAGGTATAACAATGTTTGCTTCTATATGCTGGAATTATATTTCTTTGTTTCTAGTTTTTTCCAAAATCATTTTTACACACCTCCCTTAAATACTTCCCTAACTAGACAAAAACAAAAAACCAAACCAAACTAAACCAAACCAAAATTCCAGTAATTTGTATCATCTTGTAGAAGCACTAGTGTTTTAAACTAACTTTTTAGGAAAACAGGCATTTTCATTTTGTATATATTATGTGTATTTTATATATACTAGTATAAACTATTACTAAATTATAGAAACACTGTATTTCTAAAAAAAACTTTGTTCTCATTAGAAAAGTAGTACATTGCATATACTTACAGACAACATAGGAGTTACTGAAGAAAATAAAATTACCCACTGGAAATAATCACTCATGGACTGGGGCTGTAGCTCAGTGTTACAAAGTGCTTGTCTTGCATGCACAAGTCAAGTTTCTGAACACAATCCCTAGACATATACGTATGAAGTTCTACATAAAGTGGAAATGTAACATGTATGTGTTTTTAATGTTATTATAATAGTACCTCAGTGCACACTTTTGTTTGTAAACAATTTGGTTCACAAACAGAAGCACTTGGCAAAATTTTGTTTTTGTTTGCCAACTCTACATCAGGTGATAAAGATGGCTGTGGCCAACACTTGTCACTGATTGTTTTTACCTGGTGTTACTGTAATTAAAGAATCTTTATGAAGTTCTTTTTTAAAAATATTTTCCACAAATTTAGTTTTTAGCCAGGTGTGGTGGCTCACGCCTGTAATCCCAGCACTCAGGAGGCTGAGGCAGGAGGATCGTTGTGAGTTCAAGGCCAGCCAGAACTGCATAACGAGACCCTGTCTCAAAAAGACCAAAAAAAAAGAAAAAAGAAAAAAAAATTTAGTTTTTAACTTTCTACTCTATGCTAAAATTCTCAACTTATTTTAATTTCCCTGAACATACATAGTTCTTTAAAAGTTTATTAACATCATTATCTGGATCACCCAAGTTTCTTTTGTTGTGTATTGGGTCTCTTTATTTCCAGCCATCCAGTTCTGTCTCCTCTTATGCCTGGCTATTTTTAAATCAAGTTCCTGCCACTGTATATGGAAAGCAGTATAAATAATTTGACTCCTAGGATAATTCTTCTGAAGAAGAAAATGAATCTATATTTGCTTTGGGGAGTCAATATCAAACAGGTGCAATTCTAGATTATCCTAATCCAGTTTTGGAGATTAAGATGAATTAAAATTGGGCTTCAGCCCCTGCAATAAGGTAATTTTATTTCTCTTTTGTATGCTGAGGATTGACCACAGGGCTATGTACGTGCTAGGCATGAGCTCTACCATTGAGTTACAGCCCCAGTGAGCCAGGCATTTTTATAAATAGAGCAACAAAATTATCCTCTGAATTATTTTTTACAAAAAACATTTCCTTACTTGAACTGAGGAGCCATTCATTGTCTTTGAACACTTAGAAGACCTTGGAAACAATGTCTTATGATAAAGGAATAGAGGCTAGACTAAAACAAGAATTGTTCATTTAAGAGAGGCCACAAAATGGCTATAAAACAGACTTTTAGGAACAATTTGAGATTTAGAATAATATTAATGAAATAGTGAGAGAGGAAGATAAAGCACCCTTTTAGGCAAGTGAGCAAAAAGTAAAATCATAACAAGACAAATCAAGGAAACACAGATGCAACTCAGTCAAGCAGATAATAGATACAAAAGAGCAGTTAAACAAACAAAGATATCTGGAAGGAGGAGAAGAAGGAAAAAATTTACAAGAACAACAAATTTGAGAGAACAAAAGGATTTCAATAAGACTAGACATAAGATTCTAGTCTAATGAAGTCATATTTAGACTGATGGCATCTCTGATTCCAAGGCTGACACTATTCTCTTTAAGAATTTAGCAAAGAGATATATAGTTCTTTGGAGAAAAAAATAACTGGAATGTGGAAAAGAAGAGATGTAAACCAGATCATGTGAGAGGGAAGGTAGAGAGAAAGAGGAATAGGGAAAAAACAAAGGAAGAAAAGAAAGGGTATGGATGAGTCCTCGCCCATGTGTTTAACATTGATGGCAAGTTCCTCAAAATATGATTTATCCAGCTCTGGAAACCAGTCCTCCTGGGAACACTAACTAACTTACCTACCTTTCTTCTTCCCTGCTGATAGGGATCAAACCTTGTGCATGTGAAGTAAGTACTCTACCACTAAGCTATAGACCCAGCCCAAATTCTTCTGTTTTGTTGTTTATCTACATAACCCCTGTACTAGTCACTTTTCTATTCCTGAAACAAATTACCTGACACCCACAACTTAAAAGAGAGATTTATTTGCAGTTTCAGGGAGTTCAGTCCATGGTTAGCTGACTCCAAAGCAGAAATGGCATGATGGAAGTATATGGCAGTGGACGGCTATTCACCCCAGAAATCCAGAAAGCAGAGAGAAGAAAGGTGCCAGGACAAAAAATTTAATCTTCCAGGTCATGCCCACAGAGACCCCTTATCTCTGCCTAGGCTCCACTTCCCAATAGGACACTGAGCTAAATACATATCAGTGGATTTGATCTAGTGAAACTGCCCCCAAGATTCAATCACCTTCCAAATGTTCTACCTCTGAACACATGAGACTTTAAGGGGATATTTTATATCTAAACTGTAACAATCCTCAACTACAAATCACCAAATCTCAGTAATCACTTATAATTATGGTCACTGGGCCACAATTTATCCTCACCCATTCCAGATAAAACTCACTTTATATTTGTGAATTTTTTATCTTCTCCATTCTCTCTCTTGCAGACACAACTACCAAAGAGTCAAATCAAACTGCTCTACAGTGACAGTATTAGTGAAAAGTGAACAGAAAGAGGCCAGTTTACAGATGCAGTCTTATACACATCATGAAAAGTCAGGATGTCATCCCATACCTATTATGTTATGAGAAATGAATGTTATGTGTTCTTAATACCTACTTCTACCCCCACGGCTTATCAGACCAGTTAGAAAAATCTTAAACCTTTAGGTTAGGATTTTATATTTCTAGGAAGCTCTATATTCAAATGCAAATCACTATGGAAAAGTAATAGACTAAGTTTCTGCTACATCAGATTGTTTTCCATTCTAACACCAAGGTGGTGAGAAAACCTTAGATGACTAGAACAGATAAGTACTGGCAGATAAGGAATATAAAAAATGTATGGTGTATAAAGCATTTCTAGAAGGTAAAGCCTGAGTGAACTCCTGCCTTGGTTAACACTGGGGATACAGAAAATGAAAGCCCTCAGTCCTGAGAAAAGTGAAAGAAGAAACAAAGAAAGACTGAAAAAGGAGAAAGCTCAAAAGCAAATTAATCATTTCACAGTTTGGTTCTAGGCTAGCTGGAATGATAAACTTTCCCAGAGCACAGTCCCAGAGCACCAGCAGAATATGAAGTAATTCTGAATAACAGGTTGTATTTTTGGTTATCATGAAATCTGTGAAAAGCAAGAAAATAATTTCTTAGACTGGCAATTGTCAACAGAATAAATAAAATACAACATAAGAGATTTCTGAAACTTTGTCTCCATACATATTCCTTGCTCTATCCCAAATGAGGTGAAAAATGAGAGGCATGCTGAGTAAAGAAAACCTAAAAAAGCTCCCTAAATTATCTAAATGATTTTGACATTTACCTTTCTCCTATAAAGACAAGCTCTTTCATATAACTAAATTTAGATATTATTTTCACTTAAATGATTAGCAGATCCAGCATACTATCTTTTAGTATACTGCAGATTCTAAAATTTTTACCCCCGAACTACTTACTATATATAAGGTTTTGACTGCCACCTGGTGGAAGAGATAGCAAACCACATGCTAAACTGAAGTAAGTAATGTACAAACACCAAGATTTGTTTTCTACACTCTTAATAGTCGAAGACAGTTTCCCAAAGTTGATCATATATAAGAAAAGTTTAGGTAGCACAGCACAAATACTATATTAAGTAGCTGGTACTGGTTGCAATGTATAGTAAGAAAAAACCACACTTCAAATCCATCATATTACAAATATATGATGATGGTAACCCCTAATACAAAAAGGTAAACAGATTTTTAAGAAACATTAACTTACATTGCACATGTGGTACACAGCTATAACCAAAGTATAACACTATTTTAAAGTGACTGAGTTTTGGAAATAGTCGTCTAAGCTGGTTCTTCTAACAGAAGATCTTTTTCCCTCAATGTGTTAAATTCCACTTAGAAATACACAATAACATATGCCAAAAAGTAAGGGACTTCAGTACTTATTGGTCAGGGTAGATATTTTCACAAACTGGGTTGAGGCCTTCCCTTGCAGAACAGAAAAAGCACAGTAGGTAGTAAAAGTTTTGGTCTCAGAAATTATCCCTAGATTTGGACTTCCTTACAAAGTGATAATGGACCTTCTTTTTTTAAGCAACAGTAACACAAAGTGTCTCTCAGCAACTGGGCATTCTCTATCACTTCTACTGTGCATGGAGGCCATCACGAGAAGTAGAAAAGGTAAATGAGACCTTAAAAAGACATCTTTGTAAAATGGCTCGGGAAACCCATCTTCATTGGCTTCACTTACTACCGTTAGCTCTTATCAAAATAAGAAACATACCTCAAATTCTAGGCCTCAGTCCATTTGAAATGCTTTATGGACACCCTTTTCTTACTAATGACTTTCTTTTCAATAGAGAAACAGATGCCTTACTAAAAGATATCACCTTGTTGGCTAAATTCCAACAAACTCTTCAAGAGCTGACAGAATCCCAGCCTAAAGAAAAGGGAAGTCCTATATTCTATCCTGGAGATTTAGTACTAGTAAAGTCCCTTCCCTCATAATTTCCTTCCAAAGGACCAACTTGGGAAGGACCATACACTGTGATCTTGTCAACTCCTTCTGCTGAAAAGACAACAGGCTTGGACTCCTGGATACATTACACCAGACTCAATCCCTGGAAACCAGAGACTGTAACTGAAGGTGAACAATCATTTACATACTCCTGTGAGCCCATAGAAGACTTAAGATTCCTGTTTAAGAAAAAAACAAAGTCTTCAGATAAGTAATGTTACTATTAGCCCTTTTATTATTCACTTCACTTAAAGGAGAATGCAATTCCTTTCTAAAGTAAGCATAGGAATATGCAAAATCATTACAACAAACTTCCTGCTGGATATGTGGCCTACTCCCCTTGTCCAGTACACCAGGACTTCCTTGGTGGGTATCTCCACTTCACGGAGATGATTGAAATAAATTACAGGACTGTATTAATGAAATACAAAAAAAAAAATAAAGTTAAATAACTCAAAGCTCAGCCCACCATTACCAAGTAACAGAATGGTCTTTAAATTATACCCAATGATCCAGGACACAACTGAACCTTTTCCAACAAGGCCACTGAAACTTCTCTAGAAGGACTAATGAGGCCCTTATTAAATTAAATTAAAGGTCCTATCTTAGGGCCAAAAACCATAGATATAAAGATGGCTATTTTCAAATATCTATGGTTAATCCCCACTATAGAACATCTCAGTAGAAAGGCCCCCTTATGTTGGGAACAGAGGAATCACTCCTATTCTCATTGGCCTAACTCCACTAAGTAATTGGGGTGGACACCCCTTGAACAATGTATACACACAATAACTTTAAGGCTAATGACTGGTTTGAAACAGACTGGTCCAATGGCACTCAATAGTCTTGTGGGACCAATTTGTGGCCCTGGGTACTCCCCATGATGGATAGGAAGATGCACATTAGGATTCGCATGGTTACAAGGCAGGAGCATCAAAAGTATCAACAAACCTGTAAATCTATCCCACCTACAACATCAATGGTCCAGAAGCGTGTTTCACTGGTAAGATCATTTGACATCTATCTTTAACTCTTCCCTAGGATTAGAAGATGTTATGCAACATATTGAGGCCTCAACTAACTATACTCAGCACGTCCTAAATAACATTGCTGCTGATCTCTCTCTGCTAAATGAAGAAGTAAAATTAATAAGACAGGCTGTTCTCCAGAATTGGATGGCATCAGACATTCTAACAGCAGCACAGGGCGGTACTTGTGCAATTGTAAAAACTGAATGCTGTGTGTATATTCCTGATCATTCTGCTAATATCTCAATAGCCATTCAAGATATTAGATGACAAATTAATGACATGTCAGATTCTAAAATTCCCTGGACCTTATCCTTTTCCTTCTTATGGGAAGACATTGCGAGCTCCTGGTGGTGGAAATCTTTGTATACTATACTCATAATTATCCTGTTGATCATATTATTTGGGCCATGTATTCTTAATTTTTCTTTGGCTTTGTCTCCTCCATACTTAAAGCTGTATAGCCACTCAAGATGAAACTGTCTGGTGTCTATCAAGGGCCTTTAGATAGACCCTCTACAGAATATCTCTGACTGCCAATCAACAACTATGCCCCTTCCAGCTTGAAGTTGCCGGATCAGTCATCACCCATTTCTCCCTCATGGTAGTTTGGGATACTTCTTTAGAGGCGGGAATGCTACAGGCAGCTGAGCTAGTTAGAAATATAATAGGCAGTCAGACAGGGCTAGACCCTCAAAGAAGCTGGCACAGAGGACCAGATGTCTGATGACCTTGGAGGGGACATACACCTCTAGCTATGGGCCAGATCTTAGGACAGAAGGTGAAACAAATGCAACCACACCCTTAAGTATAATCCTTAGAGATTAAGTCTGGATCACCTAGAGAAGCCAGGAGTCAACATCCCAACCCCCTATAGGAAGAGTCACTGATCCATAAAGAATGCTCACTTGCTATGTGACTTGCTTCCCTATTTGTCCCTGATTTGGTCATTGTTACCTCAACATTTATTGGTTGACCGTATCTCTGTTCCACCTCATGTCTGTCTACCTCTCGAGTTCCCAGCTTTCCCAACTTTAGAGCCACCTCACCACTGAGCATGTGGCTCATGCCTGTAATCCCAGCACTCAGGAGGCTGAGGCAGGAGGATGGTTGTGAGTTCGAGACCAGCCTGGGCTACAAAGTGAGCTTAAGGCCAGTCTGAATTGCATAGAGAGACCCTGTCTCAAATAGACAAAAAAAAAAAAAAAAAAGAATTGCCTCACCTCATGATTTTACTCTATAAAAATCCCTACAAAAGACAGTCCCTGGCAACCCACTCTGGACCCCTTCTGTCTCTCTCTGACAGAAGTGTTCTTTCTCTCAATAAATATTTCTGCTCTTAAAAAAAAATACACAATAAAGCAATCCATATTTTACAGAAATGATGTTCCATAGTACTTAGATTTTTTTATCATATAGTTTAAAAAGTTTTCTTTAGCAGAAATTATTTCACAAGCAAATTAGTATTCCGGAGTATTAAGTTCTTATATACATAAGTCTGCTTTAAAACATGCTTACCTAGGTAGTTATGCCATAACTGTAAATACTTGATTCCCTTTCATTTTGATTAGTTGCATTACAGAAAATATATTTCCATTTAATCTACCCTGTTAAATTTTCACACCACTGTTTGAACTCCTGCCTACTTACTATAATAGAATGTACTTCTTAATGACCTATGTCCTATTGTCACAGTGGTCAATTATTGATCATAGAATTTAGAGGTTTCAAGAAAACTCTAAGCATTCACTCAACATGCATGAGTGCTAATATTTAGTTATATTGAAATATACATGTAAGAATCATAAGATTAATTCATTATCTTTTCTGATGGCTATTACAAATGACAAGGATACATTTTTCATATGCTAAAGTTCACAGAATAGAAATAAAATTATCAAGATTAGTTTTTATCAATCTTTCTTCATCTCTTCTGTTGGGAATTACTGAACTCTTAACCAAATTAGGATTTTGTTAACAGTGAATAGGGATCACAAAATAATTATAGATTATCTATGTTACAGTATCTGCCACTCTGTTCGACCTCAAGCATTCAGTTTCTAAGGGAGCAATCACTTTCAGTTTTCTATCTATTCCCCCAGACTGTCTTTATATATATCATATTATATATATTATTTTTGTCCAAATGGTGGCATGATATACATACTGTTCTGTACTTCATTTTTTTCACTTAACTAAGTAAGTTGAAGACTTGTTTCATTTTGGTATGTAATAAACCCACCTCCTTACTTTTTAACATGTGAAAAATAATTCATTTTTATGCATGTGCCATAATTAATTTATCCAACCCTTTAAGAAGAAAACATTTTGGTTGATTTTAATGTTTGTTACTATAAAAAAAATGTGCATTAAACAACTTTGTACATACATCATTGTGAATCAGTACTTAGAAGTGAAACTGCTGGTCCATATAAGCTTTGGAATTTGCTGCTGCCATTTTTTCAGAAAATCACATTGCATTTATGGATTAAAATTTAAAGAGCAGGACATTTTAATTTCAGTATCTTTCTACTGACAATAAAATATGCCTTTTAACTTTTAGAACACAAAACTGGGTTTAGTGGGCCCATCCCTTACTTTCCTACTGTAAATTTGTGCTTTGATGTAATAGTAGCCAGTTATGTATCTCAGTACCTTTTCCTGAAGGATACAAGAAGCAATCTATGTATGACAAACTGCAAGGAGAAAGCATATGTGCAAAAGTGTCAAAACAGGATTTGGACCTATCTTTAAGCTCCATCTAACTGGTTTTATTTATGTTTGCCTGAGCATGACAGATGCTTCAATAGACCCACACCACTCCAGGATTTGTTTAAACAAAGTTTCCTTTTGATTTTCTAGTAGAAGTAGCCCAATCCAGTACAATGGCACATTAAAAACCAGATTTGCAAGTTATGGAGCAGATAGAAAAATGAATCATCAGATTACTTATGCATGAATGATGAAGATGATACATTAAGGTAAAATATATGTATTATGGTGAAAAACCAGAAGAGTGATGTGAGTATATGATAATGGGACAATCCAATGTAAAACCAGGTCTGAAAATACAGTAAAGTTCTTGGCAGGAGTGAAACGTATTGGACAGAATGCAAGCACTTTCATTCAATGTTGGAAATTGTAACAGACAAAATGCTACAAGGTGCTGTGAAATGCACAAAGGCTGAAATGCAAGTAAAGGTTATGCATGCATCAAGAGCCATATTCAAAAATCTACTTCTCATGTCACCTCACTAGCTGAACTGAAAGCATCCGTAGGTCTGCTGTACTCAGTACAGATTTCTCAAGGTAATCATAGGCATGTAAAAGACTTACGGAAAAGTGATGGGTCAAAATATGGCATAAAATTTACACCCTTGTAGTTGTAAAGTCTCATTATTCTTTCAGTTTAGACACTTATCCTGGAACTCAGCCATCAGGTCCTTATTCATATTCCTTATTCATATAGTAATAAACTGAATGATGCTATGGACAGGCTTGTTGCTCCTATCTCCCAAACTAATCAGAATGTGACATGTGACAATTGGTTTCCTGGTTTCCAACTGATGTCACATTTGCTAACAGATCACAAGTTGACCAAGGGAGGAACTGAACACAGGAGCAAAGTAGAAATTCCAGATGAAAATTTGTAATTTCAAAACACAGACTTTCACAAAGATATAACACTGGTCTCATATATTGCAAAGAAAAGCAAACTGGTACTGCTAATATCAACATTTTACCATGATGGAAACATTGATAGGGAAACCTTGACAAACGAAAGCCTGAGGTGGAAACTTTCACAACAAAACCAAAGGTGGAGTAGATGTTATTAATGAGTTATGTAGCAACTATGATGTCATTTGAAACACAAAGCACTGGCCAATGATTGTGCTTCACTTGATCCTAAACATGTATGGCATAGTTTGATAGTTTACAAAGAAAATAATATGTGCAAAATATGAGGAGCTCATAAGACATCAAATGATGTCTTTCCAGCAGAGGAAAAACAAAATGTTTCAGCCCATGAAACTACACCAAAAATTGTGGAGCATGCTGGTGAGGTGACAGGTAAATAAGCAGGAGCAATATCACAAAGACCTACTACAGTAACAGGAAAACAAAAAAGATGTCAACTATGCCCTACAAGAAAGGACAGGAAAACAAAATATATGTGCTATCAGTGTAAGGGATAGTTGTCTATGGAACATGCAGTTTTCATGTATGAAGACTGCCTTGGGTATGACAGTTGAAGCAAAGAATATTTCTGTAGTAGATTTTTGTTTGTGTTCACACTGTAGTTCACATAGCTTTTTATTTTTGATGTTATCTGTTAGGTTTTGTAAGCAAGTAAACAGCTCACATGAAAATGTTGATATCTATTTTAAGCACTCATTTACATATTGGATATTTTATTGATATCTTATTTTCCTGCTAAGTACATGTTGTAGAATATAGTAGGAAACTCCTAACAAAACAAGAAGAAAAGAGAGGTGACAAGACTACCACATAGGAAAGGAAAGCTCAGCACACATGCTGTCAGTGTAAGGAGATGTGTGCACGGAACATGCCATAGTCACATGCAAAGACTGCCCTGGATGTGACAGCTGAAGCAAAACTTATTTCTGGGGTAGAGTTTTATTGATAGTTTCACTGTAATTCATATAGTAACTTATTTCTGAGGTTATCTTTTAGGTTTTGTAAGCAAGTGCACAGCTGATGTGAAAATGTTGCTGTCTATTCTAAATGTACAACACATATTCAGAATTTAATAATTTTATTAATATTTTATGGTTTCGTTAACTACACATTACATAATATTATAAGAACCTCCTGACAAAACAAGAAGACCAGCCACATGTCAAGTATGCCTTACAAAAAGGCCAGGAAAGCAAAAGACATGCTGTCAGTGTAAGCGATGCATATGTATAGAACATGCTGTTGTCATGTGTGTAGACTGCTTTGGGCATGATAACTGAAGTAAAGATTATTTTTTTTTGTAGAGTGTTATTGGTATTTTCATTGTAGTTCAGATAAGAATTTATTTCTGATATTCTTTTTTAGACTTTGTACACCCAAAACAAGTCAGTCTTGAAAATTTTGATGCTTTTTTATAAACAATAAATATTAAAAACTTGGTACTTTATTTGTATGATTGTTTTCCTGTTAAATACTCATTGTTGAATTATAAAATTCATGAAGTTAAAATTAATAATTCATCAATAGAAATATTCTAAAGATAAACATGGGTGCCTTGATGACAAAATTAGTCTTATGTTCAGTTATGTAACATTACTTATCCAAAATACAGATCTTTAAGTATTTCTAAATAAGGATCCAGCTTATTTCTTAGAACACCTTTTAACCTACCATCATCTAGAGAGTAATTTGAACAGTAGTTATTCTGTGTGGCAGCACAAATAACTGCCATCCCTGGTCTTTTCAGTTATCAAATCATTTAAGGACTATTTGAGGAAGCAGTATGAATGTTTTTAAAAGTAAGCCTTCTATGACACCTTCTGGTAAGATCAGGAAAGTGCAAGTAGGAAAACAAGATGTAGTCATGATTTGGAAGGAAAATCAAGAAATGCTGCATCAATGATAGCATAGAGGACAATTCTATATGGCTGATAAAACATCAACTTTGTTGACTCCAAGTCAAAAAGTGATTAAAAAGAATCGAACTCTAAGTACGAGGTAACAGTAATATCTGATATATTTGTCTATGTTTTAACTTCATAATTACACAAGAGATGTGATAAAATATCGAGTATATCTAACAGTTCCCTCAGTGAATACAAAATAAATTCTTATTCCTAAGAGATTATTGTACCAGAGGTATTGGTAGCAGTATTTTTAAGCACTGAATTTCAAAAATATAATTTATATTCAGAATTATCTCAGATTTCATAAAATATTTAATTGTTTATGTCTCTTAGGAACATTTAAAAATTTCTCTCATATAGATTTTGCACATTTTTGTTCAGACTTTCAATGCATTTTTTTCTTCCATTGCATTTTTGTATTGGAAGGCTATTTATTTTGTGCCTTATTAGGTATCAACCATCTTATTGAATTTTCTTACTGTATATATGTGTGTGTATATTCAGAAATGGGGATTGAACCCGTGGTCTCATATGTACTTGGAAGAAGCACTCTCTAGCCCAACATCTCTAGCCCAATTATTTATATATTTTCAGTGGATTCTTTTTGGTTTTCTAGTTATAAACTGAAGTAAAATTTAAATTCAAATTATGGAACAAGAAGCCAATTTGCCCTTTCCATGAGCTGGCACAAGCCATGTGGGGCCAAATAGGAGAAACAAGCCAATTCACTCTTTGTAGAAGCCATGTTGGACCTGGGAAGATTAACAAGAAGTCAATTCACCCTTCTTGTGAGCCAGCCAGTGTGCAGTCTGGGAGACAAAAACATTCCCCACTCCCTACCACCTCATCCTCTGTAAGCAACTGGCTGATTCAGAAGACAGGCTGAGTTGATAGCAACTAAGGTACAAAAACAATGCTTGTATTGTTTGATTGACTTTACAGGCCTAAGGCCAGTAGTCTGAACATTCTTAATAGGATAATAGCGCTGCCCAGCCTGGGTAACAGTGCAATGCACTTTCAGATCACAGTGCTCCATGACCTCTGAAATAACTGCCTGCTGCCTCTGCTGCCCTTTGAATCAGTGTCCAGTCACCAGATATGGACTGGTAAACACCTGATTCTCAGCATGTGGGGTGGGGGTCTTGTCCTCTTTTTTAATGTGTTCAATTGCTGAGTGTCTAAAGTTTAATGTGGTATGCAAAATATTTTATGGGTTTAACACTGGTTAACTCATATTTTGATGCTAACAAAGTTTTAGGGATTAAAAGGTGCCTGGCCAACATTAGGTGACTTTATGGCTGCAAGAAATGTGTGTGGAGAAGCTCTATATGTGAAGAAGGAAAAAAGAATAAAAGTGGATCTGAAAGTGTTAAAAAAAAAAAAGATAACCATATGTAATATAGCAAATATGGTAGATTTTCTTGTGCCTTGTTTCTGAAAACCAATATTGTTCTGTTTTGTTCCATTTTATTGTTTTGCTTTATTCAATGTTCTGTTTTGATTGGTTTTATTCTATTTTGTTTTGATTTTCTTATCTTTGATGGTATGGGCGGCAATTTTGAAGACAAGAGGCACTATAACAGTTATTGTTGATTTCCTATTATGCTGTTTTGAAATCCTGTGCCACTTTCATGGTTTCGTTTTGGTTGACTTTATTTTGTTTGGTTTTATTCTCTTTAAAATATGCTTTCATTCTTTTGTTTTGATTGATTTTATTATTTGTTTTGTTTGATTTTATTATGTCTGTTGGTATGGACAGGTATTTTAAAGAAAATAGAAACAATATGATAGACATTGTTGATTCCCTATTATCTTGTTTTTGAAGTCCTGTATCACTCTCATTGTTCAGTTCTGATTAGCTTTATTCTGTTTTGTTTTGTTTTAGTCTCTTTAAAATAAAACACAATAATTCAAATTATGTAAACTTTCGGCTGACATTTAAACTCAATAAACTTAAAGATTTAAAGATTGTTGGTTTTTTTATATTACTAGGGTCTGAACTAAGGATTTCACATATGCTAGGCAAACATTTTACTACTGAGCTACATCCCAAACACTTTTTCTAATTTTATTATTCTATTTTATTCTACTCTTTTGAGAGAGGGTCTTACTAAGTTGCTCCAGTTGATCTGTCTACTATTTCTACTTTTGTATCTCCAGCACCTAGCATTCTACCTTGCATGAAGTAGGTAATAAATATTTAAGTGAATCAAAAGCATTTATTAGGTGACATTAATGCATCTTACTTTGTAAAACTTATTCCAACCCCTTCCCCAATAGAGGTTCTGAGTTTAGTATGAAAAATAAAATAGACATAGTATTCACAACCTGTTCCCACATTCATATATATCAACTGTGTAAGAAATTAGATATTTTAAGCTGGGTGTGGTTGTATGCACCTGTAACCCCAGCATTCTATGGTAGAAGGGTCACAAGTTTGAGCCCAGCCTAGGCAATTTAATGATTTATCAATACCCTACATTAAAAAAAGAAGAGAAAGAGTTGGCTGGGCCAGGGATTTAGCTTAGTGGCATAAGCATCTGCCTGGCAAGTACAAGGTTATGAGTTTGATCCCTGGTATAAAAAAAAAAAAAAAAAGAGTTGGCTGGGGATGTAGCTTAGTGTGAAGGCCTGGTTTCAATTCCAGTACCAGAAAAAGAAATTCAGTATTTTATACTCAGTTCTACAGATATATGACTATAATTCATTATATTTCAGTCTTAAAAATTCTAATCATGAAGTATCTTAAACTCTTACCTTTTGGATCTTAGGTCTGATGAATCAAACTGAATATTCATTGGTCCAGGATTTACTTCATCATCTATTTCAGAGATGAGGTGATGCCTGTCATCCACATTTGCCATTTTTCTCAGATTATAAGCATGGAGGAAGTTAGTCCTACATAAATCAGAAAAGATAAAATAACTTGTTGTAATTTAAAACATTTTATTTTTTATTAAAATAAATTTGTATGTAGAAGTAATGGAAAAGTATGGGAATTTCCTAAAGATGTCTTTTTTCCCCCTCAGACAAGGTTTCACTAAGTTGCCCAGGCTAGCTTTGAACCCATGGGCCCACGTGATCCTGCTTTGGCTCTCTGAGTAGCTAGGACTTTAGGTATATGGCCACTGTGCCTGGCTGCTAAAGATATCTTAAATGATTTTTATGTCTGAAATATTTATCAGAAATCTGTAAACCTGAAATAAAGTTCTTGCTTTTTAGCCTAATAAAAAAAAAGTGAGACAATCCATTTCTAAGAATAAAACATATTATTTGGACAAAAAACTGGAAAATATATTTTTAAAATCTTTTTAAAAGATTTGAAAAGCATAAAACGTTTGTGTGCAAAGTTAAGGAACCTGGAAAGGTTAATGGCTCAAAGAAACTACTGTTGCTTTGCAGGTATTTGCTACATCAAGGAAATTTGAGTTGACATTTTCAAAGCCTCAAGAAATTTCAGGGAAAGCAAAGATAAAGCCCAGAGTTTACCTAAAGTAAGGAATGATTTAAAGAAAGTTTATTCTCAAGTGTATGAGTTAGAAGTAAACAAGCTTTACTACTAAGGAACTACTAAGACATTTTCTTAACAATGACCACAGCCAATCTTATGTTTGTGTTATTTAAATTATTAAATAATTTAAATTTTATAATAACTTGGTAACATAAGTTGATAATTTGTTACCATAAACTACATACCATGTGGATTTGCAAAGTGGTCAAGGTACATCTAAAGCTGTGAATAATAGGCAACCCCAGAGAAATAAACAATGCATTATAGAGTTAGGAAAAAACCCTAAAATCTCAGACCAAAGAGTTTGGGGTAATCTTGGGATTAAAATGTTCTAGATTCTTGTATTGTCCAAATTAACATTAAACATTAATATGATGGCATGTTGTAATTTTTAAGGTAACTATTACCAGAAAATGTATGTAATTTAAAATCTAATAAAAGGAAAAAAAGACAATCACAAACACTGATCTAGTAAGAAGAAAAAGAAAACATAAAATAGATAAGTGAAACATAAAACTTAAGATCCTCTCACTTTCTTAAACCAATCAGCCCATCTCGCCTAACACTACATAGAAGCTGTTGAATCACCAAAGAACCTCCACACTATAAAACTCAATAGTCATTTCTCAGTCTATAATTAACCTGACCTATCAGAAGTATTTGGGATCAGTCTTCCATAATAAAGCAGCTAAGCCTCCAGCTACCTGTCTGGTCCCTGCTTCTTCTGTCCTTTACTGTGTTTGTTCCTCATCTCTCAGACTTCTATGAAGTTGCAGAGTTTAAGATTTAGTCCTGGTCTTCTTTTCCACCTATCCTCACTCTCTCGGTAATCTTATCTGGCCTAGTGGTATTAATACCATTGTTTGTGTTGTCTAAATAGTAGCTACTAGTCACATGTGGCTACTTAAATATATAAATTTAAGTAAAATAAAATTCAGTATCTTAGTCACAATAGTTGCATCTGAATTGCTCAACAGCTCATATGTGGCTAGTGATTACCATGTCAGACAGTACTATAGAAAGTTCTACATTTAGACAATGACAATCTACATTAATACCTGTATCCTACATTTCTCTTTGAATTTCAGATTTGTATACCTAAATATATACTCAGCATCTCTACTTGGATGTAATATATGACTCAAGACTAACATGCCCACAACTTATTTTCTTCCTAAAAAACTACCCCAGTCATTGCTATCTTGCTTTCCACTGATGGAATCTATATCCTTCAGGTTGTTTAGGTAAAAATTCCTGGAGTCTCCCAGGACTTCTTTTTCTTACCATCTGCATCCAATCCATCTGGAAATATTATTGGCCTTGCTTTCAAATATATCCAGAATCAGGCCGCCATCATTTCTTACAAGTTTCTAAAAGAACTTTCTAATAGAGATCCCTGCTCCCCTATAGTCTACCTCATTCAAACGGTTGTTATAATTGGGGTAGTGCTACTGGCATCCAAAGGGAGATCAGAGGAGGTGCTAAACATTCTACAATGCAAAGGGCAATTTCTTACCACAAAGACTTATCCAGTACAAAATACTGATAACTCTGAGGTGAAAACAAAAACAAACGTACTATCGAAAGAAAATAGAAGGCTATGATAGAGAAGGACATTCTATAAATGGTAGTATTCTGTTTCAATTTGATTTTGGTTACATGTCCATTTGTATTGTAATTATTCAGCACACACACACACACACACACATTTTATCTACTTTTCTATGTGCATAGTTCACAAAGAGAATTCCAAAAAATGAAATAGGTTATGACATATAAAGGTAAATGCTGTTTTTTTATTCTTTACCCTATATGTTACTATTTTTATCTTCATTCTATAAATAAGGACACAAGGCATAGAGATATGAAATACTGATCACAAAGCATTAAAGTTAAGACAAACTGAGGCAGTAAAGAATCTGTATTCTTTACCACCAGGCTACATGGTTTTCCTGTTCTTTGCAATTTTTCACCTTCTTTTTTCATCTCCTTCTGTTTCTTGTTATCACCCAGACTACTTAACAAGCACAGTTTTACTGTTGCTATTTTGTTTAACGGATTCTTATGTCAACTTATCCTAATTTTCTAAATATAACATCTATGAAAGAATAAGATATTTGAATCAGAAACCCTGTATTTGTCACATGCTACCTGTGTAATTCAGCACTACCCATTTAACCCATTTAAAGCTTCCCTCATCTACAAAGCCCAAATAATAACATTCCACTCATTGAAGTGGTTGAAAATTAAGTGAGACAATGCTCATTATTACATTTAGCACTTTCATTGGAAAACAAATGTTTAACTGAATTCATCTCAAAAACCAAATGAAAACACTTTTGCTGGCCCTAGCTTTCAAATTAGCATAGTAATAAATTATGCAAAATTTATTTTAAGATATAACTTTTACTTGATACTTTTGAATCACAAATTCATAAAGTACATTATATATATTCAAATGTGATGCATAAAAAATGTTCTTCAATGCTGTCACTGAAACTGCCTTAAGATGGGGAGCAACTGAGATAAAGTTAATTTTACAGAGTCAATTGAGAAAATAAAAACTGCATCTTCTAGCTTCTTCTCTTACATAATAGTACTGATTAACAATTCAGTTGACATGCTTGGCCTTAAATTGCGAAACTAAAACTCAGGTTTTGACCCATTAATTAATAAAATTAGGAATGATTTCTTTCTTTCTTTCCTTCTTTCTGTGATACAGAATAATGAACCTAGAGCTTCATAGTGAGCTACAACCCTGGGTTGTTTTTCATTTTTTAGATTTTCAGACAAGGCCTCACCAAGTTGCCCAAACTGGGCTCAAATTTGCAATCCAATTTTAAACCAGGTAGAACAAAGAAATCAAAAGCTTCAAAAAATATAAATATAGAGAAGTTATATTTAGAATTTTGTTTTAACTTCATAAACTTTTAAAATATTTTTTCAATTTAAAAAATGCTTAGATATTGAAAAGATGGCTGAAATGAAGCTGATCATCAGATAGAGTAACAGCAGGGCATGGTGGCACATGCCTATAATCCTAGCACATGGGAGACTGAGGTAGGAGGAACATCACGAATTTGAGGTCAACCTAGGCTACGTAGTAAGTTCGATGCCAGCTTGTGCTACATAGTGAGATTTTTGTCTCAAAAAAATTAAAAATAAATAAATAAATAAAATAAAAAATCAACAACAAAATAGAATAACATAGGCTGAGGGTACAGCTTATGGTAGTGTCTTTGCCTAGCATGTTCAAGGGCCTGGATCTGATCCTTCTAAAAAAAAAAAAGTAATACAAAGAACTTGGGATAAATTTATTCAGGAAAATTTAAAACACATAAATAAGTTTTTTAATATATAGATTTGAACATATAAGCATTTAGAAACATGCCAAGCACTATTAAACTCTGCATAATGCACTTAATAAACAAATGGCATCTTTACATCAGACATTAATAAAAAGCTAGATGAATTAAACAAAACAATACAAAACATAAATGACCAGGTTAGCAAAGACTTAAGAGCCCATGAAAAGGCACAAAACAGAAATTCAGGAGATTAAAAATTCTATTTTAAAGTATGGGCAGCCGAAGTGACAATGTGGGGTCAGGGTATCAGAATTAGAACACAGGCTGTTGATGAGCAATTACTCAGAAGGAACTTTAATAGCAACAAGAGAACATGCAAAATGACCTAACACTTGGTAGATGACACAGAGAAAACTAATCTAAGATTAATTGGAACTAGTGAAAAATTAGAAGACAGCACAAATGCCATGAAAAATCTGTTTACAGAAATAATGGAGGAAAACTTTCCAAATATAGGAAAAAAATTAACATAGAGATAAGTGAGGAATATAGAACTCCAAATAGCCACAATCAGAAAAGAACTTCTGTATGACACATCCTAGGCAAAATTCCAGAAATCCAAAACCATGACAGAATCTTAAAAAGAATGTCAGAGAAATGCAACAAATCACTTATAAACCCATTGGACTGACACCAGACTTCTCAACATAAATCTTAAAGGTCAGGAAAGCTTGGAGTAAAGTATTTCAAGACCTAAAAGAAAAAAAAACAAACAAAAAAAACCTTCTAACCCAAACTAATATATCCTGCAAAACTATCTGTCAAAATTGATGGAGAGATAAGGTATTTCCATGACAAAAAAATTCATGACCACCAATCAATGTATCACAAAAAACTCTCAAGGATATCCTAGAAAGATACAAAGAAGCCAAAAATGCCAAAAGTCTAATAGAATGAATACACCAGCCAGGGTAAGCAGTGAAACAAAAGGGAATCAGCAATAGGAAATAAGGTAATGAAAGGAATAAGTCAATACCTTTCGATAGCAATTCTTGTTGTGAATGGTCTCAGTTCCTCAATCAAAAAACACATAGGGCACAGTAGATCAAGAAAAATTCCAACTAGTATATACAAGAAACACTTTTAACCCAAAAGGAAATTTATACACTAAAAATCAGTGGGTGGAAAACAATATTCCATGCAATGAGAACCTGAAAACAAGTAGGAGTAGCTATCCTATTCTCAGACATAGTGTACCTCAAGATAAACCTGACCAGAAGAGGCAAAAAATGTTACCACATATTGGTTAAGGGAACAATTCAAAAGGAAGAGGTAACAATTATAAACATAGATGTACTGAATACTAGTGTATACAACTTTATAAAATAAATGACTATATATACAAGATCAAATAAACATCAATAAAATTATAGTAGGGGAACTCAGTACTGCATTGTCATAAAAGCACAGTCAACTGGACAAAAAAAAAAAAATCAACAAAGGAATATCAGGGTTGGACAAAACTGGTTTTTTTTTTTTTTTTTTTTTTGTCTTTTTTGAGACAGGGTCTCTCTATGCAGTTCGGGCAGGCCTTGAGCTCACTTTGTAACCCAGGCTGGTCTCAAACTCACAACGATCTTCCTGCCTCAGCCTCTCAAGTGCTGGGATTACAGGCATGAGCCACCATGCTGCATGGACAAAACTTTCAAACAAATGGACTTAACATGTATCTATAGTATTTCACCCAACTAACAGAATATACATTCTTCTCAGAAGCATATGGAAATTTTCCCAGTAGATCATCAATGAGCCCATGAAGTGTGTTTATGTACATAAAAAAGATCAAAATCCCAGGCATAGCACAATGAAACAGAAATCAATGACAAAGGGCTGGGGATTTAGCTCAGCGGCATAAGCACCTGCCTTGCAAACACACGGAGGTGAGTTCAATCCCCAGTACCGATTAAAAAAAAAAAAGAAATCAACAGGAAAAGAAATCATAGAAATTATACAAACACATGGAAATTAAACAATCCATTCTTGAATAATAGGTCACAGAAGGAACTAAGGAATAAATTAGTTTCTAAAATCAAACAATATTACCATTACTATACACCAGGACTTATGAAACACAATGAAAGGAGTCCTGAAAGAGAAGTTTATAGCTGTGAAGGCACACATCACAAAATCAGAATGAGTCCAAATAAATAATTTAGTGATGCACCTCAAGATCCTAAAAAAAAAAGTAAGAACCACCAAAGTCCAAAGTTAGTACAAAGAAGGAAATTATAAAGATCAGAGCAGAACTCAGTAAAATTCATACTAAAAACAAAACAAAACAAAAAACAATAAGTGAAGAGCACGTTATTCGAAAGAACAAAATAGACACCTAGCCAATCTTACAAAAACAACAAAAAAAAAGGGGAAAGACTCAAATAAATAAAGATAAAACTGGTATATACATGTACCAACTCCCTCATGAGGAATGCAATCACTATGTATTGAAAACATGTTGAAGTACAAAAATTAAAACTAAATATAAAAGATTCACTGGTTTAGTAGACAGTAAAAGTAATAGTCTCACAGGGTTTGAAATTTAAATAAAATAATGTTCCTGGTACACAGTGAATGGTCAGAGAACCAAAGTATTGTTCTTATTAATTTGATTCTTTAAAAAGTAACTAGAAAAATTATCCATTGGTTTAATTCAGCAGCCTAAATAAAATCAGTAGACATATCTACATTTCTTTACTGTAAAGGAAATAAACTCACTGAGGTTAAAAAAATAAAAATTTTTATCCTAGAATTATTACACTGTCACAAACAGTAATTTTTTTTTTTTTTTTTTGGTACTGGGGATCGAACTCATGACCTTGCACTTGCCAACGCAGGTGCTTGTGCCACTGAGCTAAATCCCCAGCCCCTACAAACAGTAATATTAAAGGCAAATAATTATTTCTGAGGAAGCAAACTAGGTGTCATTTTGGAGGAAAAACTCAGGAGAAAAAGATAAATCAATAGAAAGTGAGAAATGGAACCAACATTTACTTAATAGAATGTCTAACACAGTTGTTTTACACAGTATTGTTTAGTATCAATTAACTCTTAAAATTTGGGAAACATTACCTTAATATTTTAAAAAGGAAAAATTAAGGAAGGAAGAAAGGAAGGAATTAATGCTTAAGAGAAGTTTGTCTTAAATCTCTTGGCTAATAAAACTATAGAACTAGACACTTCGTTTCCAAATGTATTACCACTATACTCTGATAATCTGCTTTAAGCAAGAAGTGAGGCTAACCAAAAGACAAAAGAATTATCTGAAAATCAGTTCTTTCTTGTACAGCTTTATAAACAGAAGAGCACTAATATCCAGAATGGCATAGTCTTACACTCACAGACTAGATATTTCCCTAGCCAGTAACATCCCTTCCAGTAGCAGTAAGACAGGGCAAAGGACCATAGCCAACTCAGGGTAACAAAAAAGAAATCTGGTTAAACAATGGAAGCAAATATGCTTGTGCTTGCCTATTTACTTTGTAAACCAATATTCTGCAGTATTGCTTCTAAACTACTAGTATACTAAGAATATGACTGAATTCCTAGAGGGAGGATGCTGTTATCTCATGAAGACCAATATTTTAACTAGGTTGGATGCTAGGAACCAAGAAAGAGGAGAAATTTTATAAGATCCTTGGATTTCGGTAGTCTTACCAAAAAGTGATAATTATGATTGGGTAAAGTGTAAAGGTCTTGAAGAACTTATAAGTCTATTTTGAAAAATCTGAAATTTTGTGGCAATAGTAAAATTATCTATATAATTACAAAGAAGCAGAAAACTTCAGTAATTTAAAATAATGTATGAGGAATCCAAAGTACCTGTTATCTTTTTTAAAAAAAAATCAAAGATTTAATAATTTTTAACTATAAAGATTCATAAGGAAATTGGTAATTTTTAGTTCCTTAAATTAGCCTGAATTTCAACCCCCTAGAAAGTTGTCTCAAAGCAATTAAATGCTTTTTTGAATGTCTTAATGAGTAGAACTATAAAATATTCTTCAGTTTCATAAATTAGGCTGAAAGGTAGATTAAGAGTGCCATAGCTAATACTGTATAGATTATAAAGCAAAATACTCCATTTATGATTAAAATACTAGCTGCTCTGCCAGTATTAATTTCCCATAGTCAAACCACTGATATAATTTGATGGGAGTTAAACATTATATAAACAGACATAGTTACTTCCTTTATCTTAATCTCTGAGCTTTAATACAAAGTCTTAAATGCGAATCTGTTAGATCACTAATAGGTCATTTGATAATGTTTCCTTAATTGTTTAAGACTAGTTTTAATATGGGGTCCTGCTAATGCTTTCTGTTCCTTCCAAAATTCACATATTGAATCATAATCTTGAATGTTATGGTCATGCATGGGATATCAACATTATAAAGGACTGAAGGAAACTAGTTTTCTCTCTTTTGCCTTTCCAAATTTCTGCTGTTCACGTGAGAATACAGCAAAAAGAAATCATCTTGGAAGCACAAACAGGGTCCTCAGCAAACACCAAATCCAACTGCAAATTAAGCTGGAACCTCCCAGCTTTCAGAACTGTCAAATATTAATTTGGTTTTGTTGTATTTTTTGCTGTGTGATCTTGGGAACTGAATTCAGGGCTTTCCATACTGAGCTGCTTCTCTAACCTTTTGTTTGTTTTGAAAAAGAGCCATACTTTAGGTGGTACTTGAACTAGCAAACTTGCTCCCTCAGCCTCCCACAGTATTAAGATTAAAAGTATAGGTTATCATGCCCAGCTATAAATCTGCTTTTTATAAATTTATCAGTCCCAAATATTTTGTTAGAGCATCATGAACAGACTGAGATAGGTGCCAAAAGAGAATCAAGACCTTACCTGATTTAATAATTTCAAGTTTTTTTTTAAATGTAAGTGCCTTACTGAAGCTTATCTCCATAAAAATACATAAAAAGCAACCCGAGAAGTCAATGTGACAGTTTTTTAAAGGTTTGACTATGATGATAGGTGTACCTCAAAGAGTAACAACTCTTTCCATACAAGGCTCAGAAACTTTAAAAATTTTTGCAAAAACAAATCTATAGTATGTATGCCAAATGCTTCCATTAATTTGCAAAAGAATATACTGGCTTGTGCCCAAACAAATGTGACTGTGGATCTAAAGTATTAAGTATTTACACACTGTTTCTCAGACACCTAAAATTAGTATTATCTAATAAACTTGTATATGTTACAGTTTCAGACACTTTAATAATTTTCAGTTTATTAGGCCAGGTGTTGACAAATTTTTTCTGTAAATGGCCAGATAGTAAATATTTTAGGCTTTTCCAGCCACATCCTTTCTGCAAGTATTCAACTCTGCCTTTTATGGGAAAGGCAATATGTAAATGAGTATGCGTGGCTTGTTACAACAAAACTCTGTAAAGAGAAAACATATTCATCAGCAGGTGAAATTTGGTTAGTTTACCCACTTCTGTAATATGCCAATAAAGACAAGAGATCACACCATTAAAAAAGCAGTCTGGTGGGAGAAACTATGGTATGCACATTTTCATTTTATGTACAAGTCTGTAACTGTATAAAGTCCAGCAGCAAACCTATCTAAATTCTTCCTTATGAGTAACTTACTGGTCAGCTAATAGGAACTAGAATAATCTAATTTTGATGTAACAGTTAGATCAATTAATGCTTCAAGGGATGTTAAATCTGACAGTGCCGGAGGTCAATGTGGACTAGAGCAGTACTACATTACCAAAGAACTTCTCTCCCTGTATCAGAACACTAAGCGTTCTGAAATTTTGTTAAGAAAATAAGGAAGAAAGAATACTAGCAAAGAAATGAAACTTAAATGGATTGTGAAAAGCAGGCCTACAGAAATTCTTAAATCTTTTGATGATTTTTAAAAATCTTTATGCCAATATATCCTTTTAAAAAATATTAAAAACCATTATTTTAATTTGTAATTGACATTAGTAATCCAATTTCTCATGCTGCATTTATCTTTTATTGTAAACACTTAGGGTATTAGAAAATCACAATTAACAACATATTATTTTATGTGTGTAACAGATACTTACGTAGTATGCAAAGTTGTGAGAAGAAATGTAAGGTTAATTGTTCTCAGTTCTAGTGGGCATAAATCGGGGAATGAAAGATACGTTTTATTATCTTACAGGTATAAGAACTATAGGTGACATCTTTGCTATCAACCTTTTATCTTGATACAAAAGCAGTTTATGAGTCAGACTTTTCTCCAAGCTGTGACAAGGATACCTTTGACTGCCTTATTGAAAAGCTTAGGAACTTTCAGCCTTTGCCTAGTACCTATCGGATCGTTGCCAGGTCCCAGGGCATTAAAAAGAAAAGAAAAGAAAAAAAAAAAAAGGAAGAGATATATGTTACGGTTTGCGGAGCTAACGATCTCAACAATGGAAAAAGGTATCAGAACAACTAGGTTTCAGCCAAATTGGCCACAAACTGCAACTAGCTGTCTCGTGACACCGGGCTTCTCCAACTCAATGGACCTTAATCTTCTCATTTAAAAGGAGAACGCGTTTGACTAGCTGTCAAGGTCCCTGTATTTTCAGACAGCTATAGTATCAGGCCACCCACTATCAAGAACTTGAGTCGAGTAAAAAGCTTGCCTATCTGGGGTCCAGGCTCAAGCGCAAATGAGTCTTTCCGCAAGCTCTTCCTTACTTGGGGTAAAGAAAGGCGCTGGATTCCTGCCATTTCCCAAATTCTCCTCCTTCAGCCAGGGTTCGGGGTGCTCGCCTGGCGTAGCCCTACCTTTCCCGTACCGCTTCCTCACACCACGAACTCCTTACTTTACCGCACAGGAGCCCGGCAAAGCGCGCGTCGTCGCCGCCGCTCCAGAGCAGTCTCCGCGGTCACGGTTTCGGCCTCGCTGCTCTCCCACTGAGCCTTCAGTCTGAAGCGTTCCACAGAGGAGCCAGCCCAGGTGATAGCCCGCTCCCCCGCAAGCTCAGCCCTTTCCGCCGCCCGCCACGGTCCGCGCCTTCCTTTCCCGCGCGGCGAGTCTGCAAGGTGACAGAAAGCTCGCCACACCTGAACCGACCGAACCCTTAACCTCGCAGAACTGGGTGAAAAGGTAGGGACCCCTCCTCAGATCCTCGCAATTCGCGGCCGTCGGGCTACTGGTCCTCGAAACAGGAAGAGGCAGTGGCCTATGCCGCAGGGGCCGGCGGGGGATGGAGTTCTGGGAGCACCAATCTGGCGGCCTCTGTCAACTCAGCCGTCGCGAACTACGACTCCCACAGGGCTCTGCGCCCCCCAGCGCTCCTCCCGCTCAGCCCCACCCGGAGCGACGCGCAGCCGACGCGCAGGTGTGTGGGTCTGGTGGGTATTGCGGTTTATGCTCTGGCCCCGCATCTAGGAGGAGAGGAGGTTTAGACCCCTCCTACCCGCAAAACCAACGAAAGTAACTCTACAGTCTGAGTAAAATGAATGCGTTTGTTAGCAACACCACAGTAAACCTCCTATAACCCATGTAGCAACTCCTAAACGTTTTCTTCAGAGGAAACCAGTGGCACTTTGTATGTGGCCGCGCGCAGGAAGAATCAAACTCAGGAACTATGCTTGCCAGGCCAGGCCGGACCTGTGTCACTGAGCTATATCCCCAGCTTTTTTTTTTTTTTTTTAAAGAATGAAACCAATTTTTAAAAAGGCAATATATTTAAATGTGATCAAGAACTAAATTTGAAACTCCAAATCAAATTATAATCAGTGTCAAATATTTTACATATGACTTCCAGTTTCAACTCTTTACCACAGTTTCAAGTCTTTACCACAATTTACAGGTAAAGAACTGGCCTTAAATAACTTAGGTGACTTAGGCTGGGGATTTAGCTCAGTGGCATAAGTGCCTGCCTTGCAAGTTCACAGTCGTGAGTTTGATCCCTGGTACCGATTTAAAAAAAAAAAAGAATTTAAGTGATTGCCTAGGCAGAATTCCAAGTGTCAAAATATCTAGACTTCAATCCCACCAAACACTGTCTCTGTCACTGAAGGCTTGGCAATTGCAGGGCCAGTGATTTAGGTAATGTTACCCTTGAATGAGGTAAGCTATTTTCCTAGTTGTATCTTTACTTAAATTTTGCAACTGCTCTTTAACCCTGCTTTCAAATCAGTAGTACATTATTTTGATAGTTTCAGTGACAGAAAAGATGCACTTCTTTCTCTGCATTCCAAGCTGGGAAAAAAGTTTTAAGCAATGCTGAAACATGTAAAAATAAGTGATGTGGGGCTGGGGATTTAGCTCAGCAGCGTAATCACCTGCCTTGCAAGCACGCGGTCGTGAGTTCAATCCCCAGTACTGATTGATAAAATAATAATAATAATTGATGTGAAGATGTCAGCAAAAGTATCACAGTAGAGAATTTGAAAACTCTGTCAGTATACAAAAGCAGTGAACGAGCTGACAAAACTATTAAAGAATTGTCTTTTTTAGAAACTGGAACTCGTAAAAAATTTACAACAAAGAAATGATTTTAAAATGCTGAATTTTGATAATAACTTTGTGATTATCTCCCACTTTCCAGGTTGGTGGTAGCCTTGAAGATGGAGGCCCACATTCCTAATGTAGCTTACTAGCACCAAAGAGCATCATATAGACCTTATTCTCAAGTATTGTAATTGTAATTGTGTGTTTTGACCTGTTCTCTGTAGGTTTGGCTCAGGCTTTTGCCTTAGGTTTGCCTGCACTTTCCCAGAGCAGTGCTTGTCAAAAGCATTTTAATTCAAACATCTGGGTATCACCAGCTCTCTCCCATCTCTGGGTTCTTGTTCTGAGATGACAGCAGGAGGAAATGATAGAATACAGCAGGCAGTAGGGAATGACCAGGTGTGTTTTATTAGAAAGAGCAAAAAGGAACGCCCACACTAGTTGAGGTGAAAAAGAGGATACCAAGGAAGTACTCAAATCCAATTTATGTACTGCCTTCAGGAGGGCAAAGTGGCAGAGTAAGTGTAAAAACACAAGTACTATTTGGCCTTTGAAGCTGTTTGGTTGCTCTGCTGCTGCTTCCCATGGCCAGCAGATTATCAGTCCTTTGTCTCTTGTGGTTTTAGCTTTAGCAGAGGCTTTATTTCACCTAAATGTTAGTTTACTTAGTTTAGTTTTTCTCAGGTCTTTATTCTTTGTCCCTTCATTTTCTGGTCTCAGGGCAAGATGCCACAGGGGCAAGATATAACAGTTGAAACAAGGAATAAACAGAACAATTTTGGGTAGGAAAATCTGAGGAAAAGGTTACTTGGGAAAATAAAGCTCTGAGATTATTCCTATACCAGAGAATCTAGAAGCACATATGCGTGCTGAGAAAAACTTGCAAATACCCTTAATTCTGATTTGCAGGCTGTGCAAGGAGATAGTGAGGGTTAAGTTAGTGTTGTATCTGCCTGGCTAAGCATTGATGAAGTACCCCAACATACAACTATCTGGAAAAGATGGAGAAATTTGTATGTAGTTTGTTATTTTTCTTTTTAAAAGGTATATATGTTTAATAAAGACATAGTAATAAAGAAACTTAATAGAGCTATGTTAAATCACTAGCTGACCCTAACCTAATGGAATAGAGATTTCTGTAGCCAGACAAGAAAGAATATAGGTTTTATAATATTAGTTGAGAAAAGTTACTAAACAAACAAAAAATAGTTATAAGTGTAAGGGGAGAATCTGATCTCCAGAATTGCTACATTAGCATGTTCAAAATATCCACTTTTCAACAAAATAAATTGAGGCATGCAAAAAAAAAAACAGAAGAAAATATTGATATAGCAGAAATAGCATAACCAACCTGCTATATGTATGTCAGATACACAGTGAATTCTAAGGAACAATGGAGGTTAAGAGTACAAAAAAGTTGTTGAGAGGGGTAGCTCCTGAGAGACAGGAGAGGACCTGAAAGTAGGTTGCCTGTTGACAAGGTCACTTTTTAAAGGAAGTTTAAAAGAGTGAAATCTTTTAGTAGGGGCATGTGAGTCAAAACCATAATCAATGAAATTATTGTAACATATAACATGGGGAGCAGTAAAGACCACAAGTCTTGTGTGAAGGCAACATGGCGTGGAATTTATTGTGCCTGGGTGCAGGCAGGCAGAGTGATAACCATATGCAGTGAACAAAGAGAAATGTGTCCCTTTTACAGGGATGGCCAGGAGGCAGAGGACTTTAGGTGGGAAGATTTTAATAAACATCTGTGGTCAAAGTTCTCTAGCAGTCTTGTGCCTCATTGGGTAAAGTCCTTGAAGTGTCCTGTGTAAAGTTTTGGGTGCCTCTAGATGTCTGAAGATGTCCTGCAACCTGAAAATTTTCTTGTCTTATCTTATTCCCTTTCTTGTGTTTGCCAATGACAACTTCAGTACTGAGCTGAGTTAACTGCTAAGAGCTGAGTTCCCTGTAGAGTAGTGCTTCTGCTGATAAGCAGGTTGGGGGCTGGGGGAATCAGGTCCAGTTCCAACCTTACAATTATCAGTATAACCACTTAGGTAATATTGACCCAGTGGGGAAGCAAGTCACATAGCAAGTATATATGGAAAGAACAAAGACTTTTTTTTAGGAAGGGATGGATCAAGGGGTTCCTGGTTACCCACCTGGGTCACTGATGTCTATCTACACTTTATCAGAAAAGTTGGTATCAATTATAGTGTAATCTTTGGTTTATTGCCTATTCCTCAGGGAGTCATATAGTCCTGGTCATTCTGTCTTTATCTTGAGGCCTGGCCTACAACAGATGCATCTCCAGCCATGTAATATGTTCTCATCTTCTGCACTGACTCCCTCGAGGGCCTAGCCCTGGCTGATTGCCTATAATATTTCTACCTAACTTAAATAGTTATAATAGTATGACCTATTTATAGGAGAAAAAACTTTAAAAACTATTCTTTTGAGAAGTCCAGACATTGGAATTACTAGACAAAGAGTTTAAATCAACTGTTTTAAATACAGATATTCTTTGTTTAATGTTTGGATTTATGATAGAGGGATGCTATTTGAACTTACAATCCACCACTCGGACTTGTGATCCATTTATTTTTTTGTATGGTATTGTACATCTTGTTTATAGAACCTTACTGTCTTTTTTTGTGCAGTATACCTTTTTTATACAGTACTGTAACTTTTGCTGATAGTACTGTACAGGACTGTATTTTTATGCTGTTTTACTGCATGTAAGAGTTATGTAAATAAAAGTGAAGTCATCAAGTTAGAGTTTCCTTTGACCATTTCTTTGTTCTGAAAATTGTGTTTACAGTATACAATTCCTCCTTCCACAAACAATTCATTTAATGACCTAATTGCAGGACCATAAATCAGTGATTAAAGAAGAAATGTCTATATCCAAAGAAGAGCTAAAGCAAATCATGAGCAAGAACTAAAAGAAATGTGGAGAATTTGCCTCTTTAATAAATAGATGATATCACTAAGGAAACAGAAATTAAGAAACCAAATAGAAGTGCTTTATTTAAAAGAATAATAATTGAGGAACTGCAAGGGCAGAGTAGTAATCACCAACAAAACATAGTCTCTCCCAGGCCCAGAATCCACACACCTGGAAAACAACAGCTTTGCCAAAAAAAAAAAAAAAAAACCACCAAAGTACGTTTCCACTTTGAGGAGGGAACTGAAATGAAAATGAGAAACTACAGAGAAGTTCGAAAAATGAATCACAACACAGAGGAAAAAAAAAAAAAGCACCCTAAAAGTTTAACCAGGGAAGGTTACCAGGGAAAGGAACTTGTCTCCACAGACACAAAGTAAGTTTGCACGGTCAGCAGCTTTTGGGAGAAACAGCAAACCATCCCAGCAGCACCAGTCCCAAGAAAATCCCATGGCTATCATAAACTATAAAATCAGAGTGGCATTTTACTCCCAAAGTGATTCCTTCCGCACAGAAAAGGAATCCAGTGCAGCACCTGCCATATTACTAAAAAGTGTTTAATCACCCACCATTTTCGATTCTCTTAGGCTGAGCCCCAGAACAACTGAAATCAGCCATGCATAGTGCTGTACACCTGTAATCCCAACACTTGGAGGCAGAGGCAGGAGTAGCACCATGCATTTGAGGAAACCTGGCCTACACAGTGATTTAATGGCCAGCCTTACCTGAGTAGCAAGACCTTATCTCAAAACAAAATCAAGAGCAAAAACAAAAACTGGAAAACTTCAAGGTTCCCAGTGTTCCTTCCCATAGTGACTAGATGAGAGACATTTGTGGAGAAGACACAGGCTAGACACATATTGTCTGAGAAATTTAATTCAGGCTGGGAAGGACAAAGGTCCCTACCCTCTGTGGTGTGTTGCTTTCAGAAGAGGCTGAATCTGAGAGGCCTGGCATTAAGTTCAGCAAGATAGGAAACCCCTGCCCTGCTGCCTATATCAAGCACAGAACTGAGATTCTATTGTCTTCATCATCTACCAACATGAGCAAATGATATGCCTTGGCTTGAACAGTTGTCACAGCTTGGCAAGAAAGGACAGAAGGGCCTCTGAGTGGGGCACCTTATAGCCTCACAGGCTATAAAGCTAGTTGAAGGAAATTGACTTACTGGATTTCAGAATATGGATCATGGAAAGACACTACTCATCCAAAAATAGAATGCACACCAATGACTGCAGCACTTGTGAGGCTGAGGCAGGAAGAGTGATGTGAATTTGAGGCCAGTCTGGGTTCCATAATGAGTTCAAGGCCAATCTGAACTCCATAGCAAGACCCTGCCAAATGATTTTTTTCTTGCACTTTTTGTTTTGTTTTGTTTTCTCCTATTTCTCTTTCACTGTTTTTTTAAGGGGTTGGAGATTTTCTTTTTAATGTTTTAATTCTTTTTAAAAAATTTTCCCTCTTCTTTTTCTTGTTTTTTTTTTCTGTTACCCTAATTCTACAAATCTCCTGTTACTCCTTAACAGTAGTATCCTTTATCTCATTTTACTTTCCTCCTCTCCCTCCTCCTCATTGTCTGTGGCTTAATTTTTAAAAATTTTCTCCTTTCATTTTCCTGTTCCCTACTCCTTCCACCTTCACTAATATAGCCATAAGGTTTTATTAATCTTTAGACAATTAACTTTGTTCTATTACTGCTGAATTCTTTTCTATTGTTAGTAGAGGTATACTTGTCACATTTAGTAGATATTTTGTATCTTCTAAATATATCAATATTTAGTTTGTCTTAGTCCTTGTGGGAGACAACTCCATTGTCTCCCCTTGAATGCAAAACAATTACTGTGACTTTGATTATTTGGAGATTTATTTCCTTATACTGATATGTGATTGAGTGATTTGTACTCAATCTAGAACATCGCAGAATATTAAAGAGAGGAGGCAAGTAGATAAGAAGAGTTTAATAAGCCAGGAGGACATGGAGGGGGTGCCCACAGAGAAGGCAGCGGCTCTCCCTGCAGACAAAGGGCAGGTTCTCTCTGAGATAGCCCCTGATGGGGGTAGAACTCTAGGGACTGATGTGAGCTGATTTATTTTGTGAGAGTGCAGGGGATTGGGTAAACTTTAAATTCCTGAGCTTTGGCAGACTTTTGGGAGGGAGAAGCCGTAGGGGCTTCTGGGAAGAAGGAGGTGTGCATTATCATGGCACAGCTTTGAACCACTGCCATGATGATTGTTCTGTCTCTCAGACCGGCAGACCTAACAATATGTAGAGAGCTGGATAGGATATTTCCTTTTCTCTTCAATTGGCTCTAAGCATTACAGATAAGGCTAGCGGAGGTGCTGGTATGTTAATTCTAAAGCCAACAGATGGTCCTGTTTCCTCCTACCGAATATGAGCACAGCAGGATATTAAGAGCCAATCAGCTCCAAAAATGTCAACTGTGTATGAGTCTCAAGGTAAAGAGGCTGTGACTCCCCAGGGCACAAGAGTTTACATATCAGAAACTAAAGCACAGGCTCCCAAAACAATTCAGTTGCCACCTTCATTAGATTGTGTAAGTTGATCTTTCTGCATATCTTTATCTCTGCAATTTACAGAGGTGCCTTTCTCTCACTTGGCCAACCAGCTCTACCCCCCCCCCCTTTTTTATCGGTACCGGGGATCGAACTCACAACTGCATGCTTGCAAGGCAAGCGC